>OX637551.1:2999232-3259284 GCA_951800025.1 Oligia strigilis
ATTTTGACTTTATTGAAAACGTCAAGTCTATTAATTCTTGTAATCTAGTGATAATAATACTTTCCTATTTTATGATTAGTGACAAATTATTAGTGTATGATGTGGAATGTTATACCTAATGAGTACGAGGTGACGCGGCTTCGTGCCGGCTTGCGGGTAGCAAGATGGTGATAAATTCTTATATCTAAAATTACCGGCGTGTCTAATTTAAGAAATGTCCACGTTAATATCATATTTGCGTTTTTGAAAATGTGGATTGATTGCAATGATATTATAAGTATAAAGATGTAGATAGGTTTTACACGCTCCGCAAGGGGCATGTCAAAACTTGGCTAATAAACAGGGTGGAATTTTCGAAACGTACCTGGAGGGAAAGTACTTTAAATACTGAAGACAGTAAATTTTACTCAAAGGAAACATTCCTTTATTTTTAAAAGAAACAAAACTGCATTTAAAGATTTTTGAAAATACGCTTGCCACACCCGGGAATCGAACCGACTAAAATCCGAAAAAATAGCATACTGTACTTTTATGACACCAATCGATAGAGTCATTCATAAGGATCAAATCTGGGCACAATCAGATGGCCTGCGAGATCTCCAGATCTCACCCCTTTAGATTTTTTTTTATGGGGATATGTAAAAAAAATCCTATACAACTGTAAAGGAGCTAAAAACCGAGGCTCACAATATAATTTTCAATATTCACCACAACACGTTACTAAAAGTTACTTAAAATTAATTCTTTAAAAGAATACATTTCTGCATCCAAGAAAATGGAGCTCATTTCGAGCAACTAATTAATTAATTTACTCGTTTTTTTCGTTCGAATAAAATAAGTTTAGATTTCATGGTCTTTGTTTAATCTAACTACCATGTTTGCTAAAGAGATTTGATCATACAGGATGAATTTTTCAAGTGGGCGTGGTTTCAAATCCGAAACTAAGATTAATAGCGAAAAGTACTCATAGGGGTCTCGGGCTCGATTTTGATGAAAACTAAAACTGTGTCATTGGATTTTTGAAAAATCAATATTTCTAGCCAGGAATCGAACCCGTTGATTTTGTAAAAAAAACACTGTATTCCTGTTCAATTCCTGGCTAGAAATGTAGATTTTTCAAGTATGTTTATCAGTTGTCTAGTACTCATAACACAAGCTCTGCTTAGCTTGAGACTAGACGGCGTTGTGTGATAGTTGTGGAATATTATTATTATTATTTTTCAAAAATCCTTTGAGTAATTTTCGCTATTCCTCATAGTTTCGGATTTGGCCATCCACTCCCACTTGAAAAATTCAACCTATATGCAACCTATATACATATACGTATAACTTGGCTCCTTATTACAACTTGAAGTTCTACTTCCATGTGTCATCTAATAGTATGACGTTGTGTCGGTTTTTGGGTAGTACTTGGGTAGGTAGGGAACCTATCTACCTCTTTTCACATATAATAGTTATAATATCATTAATTGATTGTTGTGTAATTGCACCGCACTAAAATTTACTTATAATTAAATATAAAATAACGTAAAACGTCGAAATCTCAAGCAACTGTCGAGGACAAATTGATAGTATTATCATGGCAGCTGTAAACGTTTTAAGGACAATGCAATTGACTGTATTATTTGACTTGTTGCTAGTTCTAAATTAACTCACCAGGCGGCAGGGCAGTTGCTTGAGTTTGCGAACATTAATTTGATCGTATGGCCATCGTCGCAGATCCAGTGGGAATGATTGAAGCACGCATCTTTTTTTCGTCAGTTACTGTTCTTACAAGAGTTTATGCTTATATTATATGCTTCAGACAAAGTCCATGTAGTAATTATGTAAACCACCCTTATATTTTTCTGTTTTTTTTTATTTGTGTTTGAAGGTAATGAGTAGCTGCCTTTTTATTGAAAAACGAGACAACAATGTAAAATAGTTTGTTTACTTAGTTGTGTACTTCGTTTCACTACCTCCTTATAAGTACGGGTTGTCTTTTCGCTGGCAAAAGTCGGGAAAAAAATCGGTCGTAAATAAAGTATGGCCGATATTCCAGTCTGATTTTTGTCGGTGGTGTCATGTCAGGGTGACAAGGATAGAAAACGATTGAACGTGCGCTAACGCAGAACATTGACATTAGTCGGCCGCTTTTTATCGGTAACCGATTCACACCGACTGAAGAAAGCGGGTGTTAGATTAAAAGCGGCCGGCGTATCTGATCTAACAGATACAAATTCAAACGAATTAACGTACAAATTGTCTTTTAGTTTTGAATTAATCTGCTAGATATTGCTTTTTGGGATGTAGTGAGACAGTCCCTCATTCTACATTGACTTTGCCTGTAGTATAGCTGAACTACACTAGTATTTTCAACTAGCGAAAATAAATTACGAACTAGCCATTTTGTTTTCATTGTAAAAACGGATCTCAACTTTCCGAATTCCTATTTTGCCCTGGATAAACTGTACTTATACTATTTGTAATGTAAAAAAGAATATATTATTCTAAATTACACGAGATGTACTGAACACGTTAAAATAGAAGTGAGTCAGTTGAGATTACATTATGTACATAAATAAATATATATATATTATATTATAAATATCAAAATATATAAAACGTATCACTAGTTTTTGATACACGAGTTTGTTTGCGAACGCTGTTTCCCAAAACGTTTGAGAGTGATACGTTTGAACATGTATAGAAAAAAATACAATAACTGTCTTCTATTTATTAAGGGTTAAGTATGTAAATATTCATGAGAAATATGTAAAAGAAATATCTAAGGACAATTTTGTATAGAACTTGTGTAATAGTATTTGTTGTGAATGTTACAATTTGCGTATGTAATAACAAAACTGTTTAGTTTCGGTGCCAGTAAATACAATATTTTTTTAAACTACATGAACATATCAGCAGCGTATTTTTTTTAATACGTAGCAAAGGTTTTGTTGAACGGCCTAGTAGTGAACGTTTTAGTACTTTTCATTCATTCGGCTGCCTCTCATCACTGCACATTCCGTCTCTCATATTTATTTTAATGTAGTTATCGTTTTCGCATTAGTTTGATTGTGCGTACTTAAATTCACAATTAGTGCTATATTAACACTTGAAATGACAATGCACATCATCGTAAAGTTGATTGTAACCTGAGTTTACTAATGTCCAGATATTATGTCCAGAAATATCTGACAGACTATGATAGTTAGAGGTAATTTTTTGAAATTAAATTGTATGATATTTAGGTGTAAAAGCAAGTTGTTTTGTAGTTATTTAGAGACTAGCAGCACCCTGCGGTTTCACCCGCATAAGTGTCGTTTCCGTGGGAATATCGGGATAAAAACTATCTTATGTCCTTTCCCGGGACTAAATTTCATCTAAATCGGTTCAGGCGGTTTAAGCGTGAAAAGGTAACATACAGACAGCCAGACAGAGTTACTTTCGAATTTATAATATTACTAGCTTCCGCCCGCGGCTTCGCCCGCGAGGTATGTCGTCGATAAAAACTATCCTATGTCCTTCCCCGGGATACAATCTATCTCTGCCCAATTTTATCGAAACCCGTTGAGTGGTTTAGGCGTGAAAAGGTAACATACAGACAGACAGACCGACAGAGTTACTTTCGAATTTATAATATTAGTATGGATGTACTCGTAGCACGAATACTTTAGACGTTACTTATTACATTTTGATCTAATTGCAACATGCATAACGTTAGAAACGGTTCACGATGAACTGATAATGAAACAAAGTATACAATTTTTTTAAATGTTTTGTATGAAACGAATATTTTCGATTAAAAAATCACCTATTATGTAACGTCAAAAATGATTCGTGCTTGCATACTTTTGTGCAAGTTAAAGAACAGTATTACCGAAAGTTCTTTGTAATTAATATGTAGTTAATTTCGTTAGACTTTATTATGTAACAACTGAAAGTGCTTTTAAATCCAAATATCATACGATGTAAGTGTACAAAATGTTTTTTTCGACATTTCTCTAAATCCGAAAATGTGTATTTTGAGGATCTAATAGGTTTGCAATACAGCTGCGCTGCAACATACCTAAGACTAATGAGTAATTATAATAGTACCTCCTCAAACGTTATTACCTATATGTATGTGACAGTGTTTTATTTTTGTATTTTGATAAAATTTGTGTAAATAATTTTCTTATTTTATTGATATTAAACTCAATTAATCAACTTACTTGTTTGAATTTGTCCTCTCTCCTGTTTGCCTTCCTTCTGTCTGGCTGGTCTCGCGAGGACGTAAATTAATGCATTATTTCAAATTAATAACATGGAATTAAAAAAAAATAGAAGATCATAAAATCCAAGCGGTGCACGGTGACTCGAGCATAAAGTTTAAAATTGGCGCCATTATGATAAACTAGAGATGTAAAAAGCAGACTAGCCAAATGGTGAAAACCGTTATTTTAATCGACTATTACTAAAAGTTGAGTTTATTTATTTCACTGGCAACTTAGAGCATTTAAGACGTCAAATTAAGTCATTGTCGCCGTGTTCTTGAAATATTAGAATGAGTTTTCATTGGCCGACTCCAAATCAATTTTGGCAGGAGAATGGTGATTATGTATAAAATACAAGCGACGTTAATTTATACTTGCATTTTACGGTGTCGTGTTTTAGTAAATTGTTCGACAATGAAATAAACGCGACCTCAAAATCCTCAAATGTCACTGTCAAACCTACATATTTTTTTGCAATAGCAACACAGTTTCTTTTTCAGTCGACGGGTAAAGGGAATGTGAGTTTTGGAAACTTTTATAAAAATATCCGTAAAAATCTGTGAAATGAGGGAATAAATTGAACAAAATACTTTACGTATATTAAAATAGTGATCCCCACGACATAACAGTGTCCTTATTTTTTGCTAATACTGATAATTTGTCGTAAAAAAAGAAAACTCAAGTTCGTGTTGTACACCGAGTTATTGGTGGTTATCATGTTATTTGTGCATATTCTTTAGTGAATACTCACTCTAACTGTTCGTGTTGAGTGATAACAGCAATACACGTCATTGTTAATAGGAATTTTTGCTGTGACTAACAGAAAAATAGACAAAAACACAGGTTTTGAAGGTTAGTTTTGTTGTTTCCAGATCCACCCAAGATGGGTAAGATTATGAAACCAGGGAAAGTGGTGCTGGTCCTCAGTGGCCGGTACGCGGGCCGCAAGGCGATTGTTGTGAAGAACTACGACGAAGGCACCTCAGACAAGCCCTACGGACACGCTTTCGTCGCCGGCATCGACAGGTATCCCCGTAAAGTGCACAAGAGGATGGGCAAAAACAAAATCCACAAGCGCTCCAAAGTAAAGCCTTTCGTGAAGGTGAGTCGTACTTTTACTTTACCATAACCTCGTTTTTGTTGTTGTTTTAGTAATTTCTTGACATAGTTCATTCATCAACTGCATACTAACTATTCAAAGAGTCAGTGCATTGTCCTAACCTCATAATTTGTAAGATTACTTCATTAAATAACTTTGTGATAATGCTCTGTATTTGTGTGAATTGATAATTATTAATCAATGAAAGCAACCGCAAGCTGCACAGTCACTATCACATGTGGTTATTTGTAATGTTTACGTTTACTGTAGTGGCTTCAAATACTGAAATATATGATAAAGTAGGTAGTACTTACTGCTCAGCGTGTGTAGTCAAACAGCTGATAAATTTAGATTTTTTAAACTGTTTGTATGGTTCAAGTTGGCTGGCTTAGATCTTGAAAAACTACACTTAGTTGATATCAGCTAATAAAATGATGTTCCACACTAGTGTTGCCTATTATGCTAAGGAATGAGCATTTTCTCTCATAGTATCTGATATTAACTTGATGTGACACTGAATGAGATACATTAAAAGTTTTATTGTTGTTACATCTTGGAGAGTTATATGTGTCCAGCAAAGTTTTAACTATTAGTGGGATGTCCCTGATCCCGGCAATCAAGGCCATTAGAAAGTAGAACCACAAATGTACAAGCCACCATAAATTAATTCTAGTAATCATTACTGAATATGTGACAGTTCACTATCATTCCCCAACCCTTCAGCTGATCCAAGGTATAAGGACTTCTCTTTGATTGTATCATTAGTCGTACTCCTGAACAGGTATTATTTGTGCCCATATTGAGCTGATATTGCCACTGCATAACTGACATTTCTATTAAATTTTCATATTATGCCAAGTAAATTGTTATTCTCCTCTTTACAGGTTGTCAACTACAATCACTTGATGCCCACTCGCTATTCCGTAGACTTCAGCTTTGAGAAGTTCAGCGCAAAGGACCTAAAAGACCCCGCAAAGCGCAAGAAGCTCCGTTTCAACACCAGAGTGCGCTTTGAAGAGAGATACAAGAGCGGAAAGAACAAGTGGTTCTTCCAGAAGCTTAGGTTCTAAGTAATTTAAAAAAAATAAATCATTACACGTAATGCAATTTGTTGTTTTATTTTGATACTTATTAAAGAAGTTTTCATCATCATAATGTAGATTAACTGGCGCTTTGCATCCCCGATGTGAATGGCAAGCTCTAAAAAAACTAGCTGGATTCACTGCCATGCGCAATCTGCGAGATGTGAGATAGTGAAGGTTTCGTTCGTCTTAGCTGGGGGCAATTCTCGTAATTTTTTGTGATCCGTCTCAATCTGTCAAAAATATACCTCTAATTTCCCTACATTTTTGACATTGATTGTCGCTGAGATGAGATTGCGATGCGACTAGATTTTGAACGTTTTTTGTTTACGGGAATTGGCCTTCTGGGCATTGTGTACTGCTCAACAACACGTAAAATTACGCAATAATTGTTGAACTGTCATAATTCTAATGAAAGCCCTACTGTTGTGTCACTGACTCTGGCAGAGCCACCATCAGGGATTTTAAATTTGATAACACAAAAAATTTGTCGCCAAATATCAGAATTTGTCGGTCACTGGTTCAAAAGATATAAGGGTTTATTAGAGATGGCCGATCTGGAGTCTCCCCAGCAGGGCCACATTTTATATCTCAAAAACTAGGGCATCTAGCGAAATCTGTTTTTCTCCCATGTTTTGTCGCCAATTAGTCGGAATCAGTCGCCAAATATCAGAATTTGTCGGTCACTGCCTGGTTGATAAGGGTTTATAGGTGTAGGTATAGTCCAAGAGAGCTAGATCTCTTGGACTATACCTTACTAATTGAACGCATTATATCCTAAACTAAGGCCCGATTAAATCTGTGACTTGGCGACTGATTCCGACTAATTGGCGACAAAATATGGGAGAAAACAGATCTTCGCTAGGTGCCCTAGTTATTGAGATATAAATGTGACCCTGCTGGGGAGACTCCAGATCGGCCACCTCCCTTATATCTTTTGAACCAGTGACCGAAAGATTGATATTTGGCGACAAATTTCAACTAATTAGCGACTTTTTGTTATGAAAATTAAAATCCCTGATAGTGGCTCTGCCAGTCAGTGACACGCTGCAGTCACAGTGCATGTAACGCTGTAGGTACTGTTAGTACTCCTCAATGCGCAAATCGCCATTGCTTGCGAGGGCTAAATATGTTTTTTTTAAATTAAAATGCACAAGTAAAAAACTACAAAGGCGGACTTAATGCCATGGGGATTTTGCTCATGATCATTTCGCGAAGAAAAAATATGGAATGAAACAACGAGTAGGTAGCTACATAATCGATTTATTTTAAATAAATTATATTCTCTCAAGCAGTCTATTCTTATAGATAACGTACGATACAAGAGTTAGTTATTTATTAGTGAATGTTCAACATTGGAAATAATTGTGTACTTATAAAATATAAAATGCCGAACGTTCCTGCTTTTATAATAAATTGCAAAATAAAAATCAATGGTGAACAGATTTATTGAAATTCTCTTCTCTGATATAATTTGTCCGTATTTAAGTATGCAAAAAGGAACCACACGACAAATTTCGTATTCTAATTTTTTTTAAGAATACTAAGTTAAATGTGGTCTAAATTCTTATACAAAAAAGAACTACATGTTTTTTCCTTGGAAAAAATTGTCCGTATACTTAGGTATAGGTATGCAAAAAGGAACCACACCACAAATCACGATTTTACTCAAAAAAAGTAAAATACGAATTTTGCATAAATACGGACAATTAGACTATCATATACTTTACAATTAAAAGCCCTGTACGATGCAAATAACAATATTAATTGCAAGTGATCATTCTTTAGAACACACTTCTGTTACATTCATACATCGATAATTTGAATCTTAGGCACAAAAGATACACGAGTTATCGTAATCAGCCTATTACGTTCCCACTGCTGGGACACAGGCCTCTCTGTGAGAGAGTGGACCGCAATCCACTACGCGGGCCCAGTGCGGGTTGGTAGATGTCACATGTCTTCGAATTTTTGGACATGCCGGTTTGCTCACGATGTTTTCCTTCACCATTATTCGGAGTTGTTATTGTTATTATAATTCATTATATTTTCAGGTTTCGATCGTAATTGTTTATTTACCTGTTACTTGTTATCAGAATGGGTTTATTTATGTCCAGCTGTGGACTGCGATTATCAAAACGGAACATTGGTTGTGGTCAATCCGTTTAGAATCGCGTAATTTATTAGTAATAGCGGTAACAACTTTATAGCACGTTTAAATGAGCAAATAATACGTAAATGTTTATGACTTGAATCTCAAATAATTGCATTAGGTAACAATAATGTTGAATGATTCGAAAGCATTGCTGTCCAAATAGTTTTTATTTCGAGTGTCGTTAGAAAATCGTTTGTCTAAGTTTTGGAATGATTCGAATAAAATAATTATATAAATTATTAGTTTGATTAAATAAAATTATGCAAAATCAACTTAAAATATAGTTTGGTTATCTCGTTTCGGAATTTTTTCATATATCTTACAAACAGTAAGATAAAGGCAACATAATCTAGGCAGAATCTTTTTTTTTAAACGAACAATTGCTAAATATCTACATATAAGACACTCAACAATCGATTCGCGAAAAATATAAGCGAAAGAATCGATTGTACAAGCGATTTTAGTATCGATAGTCCAACATAAACTTTATCGACAAGCCACACGATTTCCTAACAACACTATCCCATCCCCTTATCACGCAGCAGCCAGCTTCCCAATCCTTTCGTCCAACTTCTTGATCTCCTTATGTACGCTCTCCACATTATGTGCGAACACTTCTTGAACACCCTGTAGTAACTCCTTGTTGTTTTGAACACCACTAGCTATTGTATTCTGAAGTGTTTCTAGTTCTGTCAGGGATTTGCCGAAGTTGCTCGCTGTGAGGAGAAAAATGATAAAGAAGTTAATGAAATACACTGCTGTACTGCTGATACTACTGCTCTTTTGTCTCTCGAATGATGTTGGCAGGGTCCCGCGCTGTTGGTAAACAATTTTGTTCAATTGTTTTGAAAAATGTCTTGAAAAAATGCTATGCCCAAATGTTTACCAACAGTGCGTACTTCAAGGTTCCGTTAGGACCATACTTAACCTTGTAGTGCAATTGTATAGAACTGTCGTCAGCACAGATATAGATAGACCTAGATAACGCAAGTATCACGATCTGTATGAAAACCAAGCGTGCTGTTTTTGACTACCTACTATGACGTCACAAGCACTATTTAGTGACGGGAAAATCGGATCGATTTAAAGCTGCCGCCGCGTGCGCCCCCCCCCCCCCCCTCGGGGGCCTAGCGCCAGCGCTCACGCTCACCAGCCAGCAGTACACAGAACTGAGCGCGAAAGTGGCGGCTTACGATTTTTGTACGTAAGCTAGGCACGCAAAGTAGTTGCTCTTGATGAGCTTCTGTCATGTCGTTTAAATTGATTTAAGTAATTTATCTTCAAAATCATGGTACATTATCAAGCTGTATCTATATTTGTGGTCGTCACACTTATGAGCTGCAGCCCTCCACAATTCCATATAAAAATTATAAGTAGGTAATTCATACTTGGAATAACAATTATGCATAATGTTTTGACGTTATGGATAACGACTGGAAAGTACCTGTTCGAGATACAAGTATGTAATTTATATGTACGACAGCTAGCACTCTTATCGCCAGAAAACATGAAAATTCAATTAAAGTTCAACATTACACACATTGAAATAAAGTTGAAAATTAATAATGACCTATTTTGCTATGATGATCCGCCACTTCTAATGAATGATGATTAATTTATAGTCGACTTTATTTCAATGTTAACAATGTTGGTATTCTTTTGGCAGACAAAATGTACCCCAAGCCACATCATATTGTACTCACCCTGATTATGTAAGGCCTCCAAAGCCTCCATGCGCTCCAGTATTTCGGAATGTGATATACCATCTATTTGCTTCAGCAGTTTGTACAACTCGTTAACCTGTAATAATACAATTTTAAATGTTTAAGGAGTTGCAGTGGTGGCCAAGTGGTATCGGCCGCGATTTACGAATTGTAGGTCGTAGGTTCGAACCCAGACAGGCGCTTTACTTTGTGTAAATTATTTCGTCACCAACTCGTGCTCTTAAAACGGCGAAGGAAAACATCCATCGTGAGGAAACCGGCAAGTCCTAGAACCAAAAATTCGAAGACATGTGACATCTGCCAACCCGCACTGGGCCCGCGTGGTGGATTGCGGCCCACTCCCTCTCACCGAGAGGAGGCCTGTGTCCCAGCAGTGGGAACATTATAGGCTGATTATGTATGTATGTGTAAGGAGTTGCAGTGGAGTCTTGAGTTATAGGCAGGTGTTCACAGTCAATGATATTATAAAGGAAAGATACGCTACGTTCATACTGAGCGATGTTCTGTATTGTTGCGTTGTTATTACAAAGTACTTACTGCTATAGATAATACGGAACGTATGACACAGAAAGTGATAGCTATCTGTAGTGTGTTGCTCGCTGCTATTAGCGGACTAAATGAAACTACAACAATTGTCTGAATTTGTCTGCAACAATTTGCGCGCGCTAGTGCCTTATCTACCTCTTTAATATAAAATCATTGTTCACAGTAGCAAACCGGAAGACAATAGCTAACTGAGGAAACAAGCCATAATGGCTTGTTTCCTGTTTGCTATTGACTTTCTCAATCAAGTCATAATGGCTTAATTTCCTTTTTATAATACACAAAGTACTACAAAAGTAGTACAAAATAGGTTAGTACTTGAAGTACTTCCATGGTTGGATTTAGATGTCATCATCGCAAGTTCGTATTTCCGAAGATAAACGATGATTGCCGAAACGCATACTTTTTCTTGAAAACCATGTACAGTCAACAAAGGAGTTAAGTATACAGGAGCGTCGGATATTGTTGAAGTTTACTAAGAAACCGATGGATATTCTCGAATAAAATTTTAGTTTATTAATAGAAAACAAACAGCTCATTTATTAAATTAAATTTCAGTCCAGAACATCCATCGGTTTCTCAGTAAACTTCAACTATATCCGACGCTCCTGTATACTTAACTCCTTTGTTGACTGTACCTACAGTATTTTTATCAAAGACTACAATATAATGTGATTTTTATCTGACGCAGCGATGCACGCTTTACTTGTGGCAACCAAGTGTACAAACACGCCGTGAAGAATGTGTGCGCGACGCCCACGCCCACACACACACACACACACCCCCACACACTTTTGGCTTCGCCTTGTCTCGGACGGTACCGAGAGCACTTGCGCCTACGTACCTTAGCATCCAGCTCAGGGTCTGCAGGTTTGACGGCAGTCTTCAGAGCCTCCACGTTGGTCAGCAGGGAGGTGACGCGCGCCTCGGCCGCGGCCAGCTCGCCGGGCCGCAGGAGGGACGTCTGGGCTGCTAGCGACGCCGCCGCGCCACATAATGTCGCCTGGGAACAGTTATGAATTAGTTGAGTTAGGTCGGCATTTACAAAATAAAAACTTCTCTTTAATGAAATAATTTAAAAATACGCGTTTAGACATGGCGTTACGGACACAAGTCCATTATACCATAGCACAGGCCTGCATTTGACAGTTTTACCAGAGCGTTTACGGCGTACGGCATTTCATACAAACTTTCAAGCCCTTATTTTTAGAAATGAATGAACCGATTTTAATGAAACTTCATACGCATAAGCAGGATACAGAGTTCTAAAAAGTTAGTAGAGAACATTTTCGAATAATAGTGTTACAGCCAAATTAGATTTTAAATTTTCCATAGAAACTTCGATTCGAAAAATTTCGATTTCAAATGATAAATGATTTTTATTTCTGTAAGTAGGTTTGTACAAACACTTTTACACGTCAATTATCGAAATGTCATGTCATGTGTTAAATAAGACATTTCGATAGTTGAAATCGAAATTTTTAGTACCCATGTGACAATGAGCTTCTGTCGTGTCCTTTAAATTGGTTTCAAGTAATTTATTTTCAAAATCATGATATGAAATTATCACTTACCTGTCCTGTAGCTGCCTGCAACCTCCTGAACGCCTCCTCATCTCTTACACCTGCTGCCTGCTCCAGTTTGTGTAACCTAAAAGGTAATGAACAGATGCAGGGTGAATAGCCATTACATAATTCTAGAAAAGGAATATTATACCCCTAAATTTTTACACAAAAAATCACGGAAATAACTAATATGTGCATGGTTTGGTAAAATTTCTTTAAAGTTTACAGTTTGGTAAAGCAAGTTACAAAGTAAATGTTCACGTGAATACTATACATGCCGTACCTGTGTTCAAGCTGTGCTACCCTAGTGGTGTAAGCCAGGTTCACTTCAGGTTTCAGCTTCAGGTGAGCTGTCATTACCTCTCCCTGCTTCTTCTTATTGGTACTTGATAAGTATTCCCTGAAAAAAAAGTTCCAAACCTCTATGAATCTCTTTAACAGTGCCAGACAACAGACACAATAGAAAATCTATTGTTTGTGGTCACCGGTGACCGTAGTGGCTGTCAATGACTTATACAGGATACATTTTTAACCAGTGCGCAAACTGTGACCATGAATTCAGTATATAATTCTAGACCCCATAGTGTAGAACATTTTCCATGGTTATCAAACAAAAAAAAAATTTTTTTTCAGAGTAGTGCAATACCTAGTCATACCTACTCATAATGTATGGAGAATTTTTTTTTATAACCAACGAAAAATATCTATGTTATTTGTATGCTAGAATCGGTTATGGTTTGCACACTGGAAAAAATTTAAGAAGTTTCATTGCATCAAGGGATTGCAGGTCTGAGTATTTGATATTAATTTCAACTTGATAACTCCACGCGTTCCTGATAAAAAGGGTCTTGAGTGATGGACAGACAGACGGACAACGAAGTGATCTTATAAGGGTTCCATTTTTTCTTTTAAGGTACAGAACCCTAAAAAGTGAGGCAGAAATAAAACAAGTGAGGCTGTGACATGTGGCAATATTCAAACAGTGCTTTCATCAATGTTACTCTCACTGTTAGCCTAAATCATCTCACTGCTGGGCAAAGACCTCTCCCCATGACTTCCAGCTCTTTAGATACACGGCTAAAGCGGACCACTGGTTCTTACCGCTATCATCAATGAATTCATAAAAGTTGCATATCAATTTTCAGACTTATTTCTAAAGAATAAATAAGAAATAGGTCTTACTTTAATTTCTCAGCCTTAGGGTCAATTTGTTCCCCCTCCTCCAGTTTCAATTCCTCCAGTAATTTCTTAGTGGAGTTGATTTGAACTGCCAGTTTGGTGTATTCATCCTGAAAGTAAAAGTTTTAATATATACAGTACCTGCTTTGTACCTTGTGACTGCATCTGCGTGAAGTTTATTTTCCCCTGACCCACCCCGTCACATTACAGTGCACGCCAGCGCTATTTCCTTGTTTTCACCTAGCTTCTTTCTGATTTTTTTGTTTTTACTCGGCTCCTAAAGGTCTTAGCCTAATGTTTGGTAGCCTAGCCTTCCTCAAGAATTGAGGTATCAAATGCAAAAAGAATCTTTAAAATCCTACTGGTAGTTCTAGAGATTAGCGCACTCAAACCATCAAAGAAACTTCAGCATTATTATTAGTATAGATTGATGAGTCATAATAATAATAATATATTATTATTATATATATTATTATTATTATTATTATGATGCAAATTAATCTTATAGTTAGTTTCTAAAATTGTAAAATGTATTATGCCTTGTGGATTTAAAACCCCTTACAAACCTACCTAGACAAAATCAAACTGGTTGCTAATTTAACTGTATAATTTATTTATTTTTTGACATTCATTACATTCTGTAATTATTTTTCTTTAACTCACACCCTGACATTGACCCTGACAACTTGAATAATTTTTTTTTTTTTTTTTGTTTATTATTTTAAATGAAAATCATTTACTTTTACCATGTTTGTAAATATGTGAGCACCATGTATCTATCAGATAATTAATTAATTTATATATCATGGTTTCATTTTTTAATTCTTTTACTTAATGTGGTATAGTAATTTTATTGTAGGTGCATCGTCTTCACATATTATTATTATATAATGAATGTATGCAAAATATTGTAAAACTTTTTAAAAGAGTAACGGTGGAGTTTCTTGCCCGTTCTTCTCCATACGAAAACTACCCTTCCGAATGGGCGACTAGAATCAATTCTATTTTATTTATCGTAATTTTTGACGTTCAAAAGTGCCTTTAATGTGCCTATTTGAAATAAATGCTTTGACTTTGACTTTTTGACTTTACCATGATTTTGTAAATGAAGTACAATAAAAATGCTGTTTTAATTAAGTTTAAATATTGCTTATTTACCTTTTCACTCTCAGTGGCTTTGTTCTGCTGTTCTGTAACTTGTTCAAGTAGCTCTGAGAACTCACAGCGGAGCCTGTTGTAACGTTCCAGGGGAGTCTCCGGTTCACCTTCTGCTGCCAGTTCCCACTCACCAGCCCTAGTTTACATAAGATTAATAAAGAGGTTTGACTATTTACTTGACATCTAAGGCTGTATAATAATATGTTTGCGTCATTGCATTTCTGTAATTCTGTTTGACAATAGGAAAATATTTTCCCGGGGATTGAACATAAAAATACGGGATTTACTAAATACCTGTACCCAATTCTAGATTTTCTGCTAAGTCTATCAGAAAAGTCCACTGCGCCAGTCAAAAATCTTCCCTTGAACTTGTTGAAAGAATCTTTCACTGATAAATGTAATTGTTCAATGCATTCGTTTTCTTCCTCCTCGGAGGGATCGGGTTGATCGGCCTCTGGCAAATCACCGGTTTCATACACATCGGGTTGATCGTAAGCCTGAGAAAAATAAAAATTGAGCACCACTATGTCCACAAAGCAAAATCAATAATTTTCTGAGGCTCGACTTAATGTACTCACTATGCCCGGAAGATTTTCATATTTAGGATCAGCCATGGTTATAATGGTTTATTGTATTATTTACTTTATTTTCAATAGTATTATAATTGATTATTTTAATTTTTACATAAAATGACGTCACTCGACAACGGGACTAGCAGTCATTTTTGACAGTCTATGTTTTTGACAGAAACGTTTCGTTTTATTTGCAGAATATTACCAATGTGCTCTATGAGCAGAGCCAGAACACAAAAGTGACACTTGCAAGCATTTTTGTTATCATGTTCAGATATTTTTTTAAATGAAATAATAATTATTAACCATTTAACAAAAAAATAACTGCTAAGGTTTCGGCTTGATACGCCCTAGGACCCAGACCCACCTATTATCACAGAACACTTATACTCCTAGCGCCGTGGCTAAATAATAACAGCCGCACAGGTCGATCGATCAGGTTAAGCTATGCTTGCCGCGGTTGGTCTGTGGATGGGTGACCATCTTTACATACCGTGACCCCTCCGTGCCTCGGAAAGCACGTTAAGCCGTTTGGTCCCGGCTGTCATTCGTGGATCTTTGACAGTCGTTACGGGTTGTCAGAAGCCCGAAAGTCTGACAACCGGTCTTACCAAGGGGTATCGTATTACTTACCCAGTTACTCCATGTAAAATACTGGTATTCAGCTGCATCCGGTTAGACTGGAAGCCGACCCCAACGTAGTTGGGAAAAGGCTAGGCAGAAGAAGAAGGTCGAAGTAGCGGAGCCTATAATGCTGATCCAAAATTACAACTATTTATTTGAGACTCAATGAAATGGTAAAAAAACCATTGTGAATGGAGCGAATAACGGAGTATAGGAACGTTATTTTTATATTTCGTTTCGTTTGAATTTACTAAGGGCGCTTTCCGAATTAGATATAATCGCTCACAGCGCTCACATCATCTCACATGGCGTTCCGATTTAGATATCACGATTATGACAGCTGAGAGCAGTCAACAATTCGGAACGCCCGTGAGCGCGCTCACAGTGCTTACTCAATGTAAAAACGATATTATTACAGTATTTCTTTGTATAAACACCACATTTCTTCTTCTTTGGTTAGGTGGCGACTATCAGCCAGAAGCACAATTTCGAAAATGCCACGTTAGTTCAATTTTATGATAAGATGCTGCAAATCAAAACAAAACACACACTGACACATCCTCACACACACACTTGTCATTTTTGACAGCGCTCACGGTGATAATATTCTAGGGCATGGTCGGCGTTATCGCAAGATGGCGCATGTCATGACGTCATCTATGACGATTCACAGAACGTCGTTATCGCGCTCACGCTAATTCGGTACGGGTTTAAGCACGCTCACATCGATTATTTTCCATTTCGGAACGCAGGGTAAATAACACTGTAACACGTATGTTCAAAGATAAAACGGTAACATAACTAATGTGTGTTGCTAACTGTGTCTTCTATCGGTATCATAAAATACTTGCCTATTTATTTGAAGTCCGTCACAAATCAATAATAACGAGTTTGAAAATAGTCTAATAAAGTGGTGTATGGGTAGGGTTACCAGATAAAAAAATTAAAAGTCCGGAGAAAAGGCCTGATTTCCTTAAAAAATCCTGAGAATTTGTCGCAATTTCATATTTCTTTTCTCAAACGTAAATGTACAGACGGCACATAAAGCTACCCGAAACTGTCAAATTTTCCCAATCAACTTTGAACCTTTAAGCTTTAACGATAAAGTTGAAAATCTATTAAAGTAATTTATTTATTTATTTATTTTATTTTAGGAAAGCTTACAGACTAATAACATTATAGTAACAAAAATATATAACTAAATTGTAATTTGACAGATTGTAGTAGCTTGATGTGTTAAAAAGTCACATTATTAATAATTTTGTGCACAGAGGATCTCGATGCTCGGAGGTCATGTGTAATGAAAATAATATGTGTAAAGAAAATTATTTTCGGTTTTGTAAGTACCTGTTTAATAAAAAGATCTAAAAATACTACTCTATATTATTGAAAATTCTGAAAATCCTGAGATTTCCTGAGATTTACAAAATCCGGCCGTACACCTGAGAAGAGTTTAAAAATCCTGAGATCTCAGGACAAATCCTGAGATATGGTAACCGTATGTATGGGCCGCTTTAGGCCGTTTCGACTTAAGGTGAATGGGTAGTGGTAGACCGCAAAATTCAAATTTTCTTTAGGTTTATGCACTTTGCAGGTCAGTGTCAGGTTGTATCTTGATCAAAATATGATTCGCGACAGTAACAGGTACATATTTAGATAATTATAATCATTAGAATCATTAATACATCTTTCTAAGTTAGATTTGTACCATAAGAACAAATCTCTTATGGAAATGCGCCTATGGTACAAATCTAACTTAGAAAGATGTATTAATGATTCTAATGATTATAATTTTCTAAATATGTACCTGTAATTGTCGCGAATCATATTTTGATCAAGATGCAACCTGACACTGCCCTGCAAATTGCAAAAAACGTAAGAAAATTTGAATTTCGCGGTCTACCACTACCCATTCACTTTAAGACCTGTGCTAAAGACACGTCATTTCTTTCTACATTACTCTACCTACGTCATACGTCATTTGTCATTTTCGTTAGTCACCGATTATTTTTAATATAAAAACCGCATTGAGTTTTGTTTTATCTGATTCTTTATTGTGTTGTGCCGCTGCTAGTATTGCAACTGTTAAATTCGTTTTAAGAGTAGAGTTTGTAAAGTGCCACAATGAGCTTACAGTGGACAATCATCGCGACATTCTTGTACGCCGAAATAGCCATCGTGCTTCTCTTGACATTGCCGATCGCAAGTCCATCAAAATGGCAGAGGTTTTTCAAGTCGAAATTCCTCGCTTACATAAGTGGTCAAGCTTCTATTTACTTCTTAATTCTGATCGGCGTGCTGGTACTATGCCTCCTCGATGCGATCCGCGAAATGCAGAAGTACTCAAACATGGAGTCTACGGACCACACTCACTTGGATGCGGAGATGCAAGGTAACATGAGACTGTTCCGTGCCCAGAGGAACTTCTACATCTCCGGTTTCGCGCTATTTTTGCTGGTCGTAATTCGCCGGTTGGTGCAGCTGATTTCCCAGTTGGCGACTTTGTTGGCGCAGTCTGAAGCGAACTTCCGTCAAGCGCAGAGCGCTACCGTCACCGCCAGGACGCTGCTCGACAAGGCCGGTGCTGGCGACGAGAAGTCCAAGAAGGAACTTGAGGAGCTCAAGAATCAAATCAACACACTTGAGAAAGATTTAACCAGAGAGAAGAAGGACAAGGAGGCTGTGAAATCCCAGGCCGAGAGCCTCACCAAGGAGTATGATAGGCTTGCTGAGGAGCACAGCAAACTGCAGAAGAAACTGACAGTGGCTAGCGGCGGAGACTCCAAGAAGGATGAATAGATTTGTAAAAGTATAAAACTCATGGTCTGAATATAAGTTAGTGATGTGGATGTCTATGGTCTATTAATCTATTATCAAAACTTCACATCACTAATTAATGCTTAATGAACAACTTATAAACATCTTTGCTATCTTTCTATCAAATGTATGCAATGATGCAACTGTGATTCCAGTAAGTTCTATATAAATCTGTCTATGAATAAATTTTCCTTTTGTTTACTTCTAGTATTTATCATAAAACTAATCAATTTGGAATTATAGTGTCCACATAATTATTGATAACTAATTAGATACTAATAAGGCATTAAGAGCAATGTTTGCATTTATTTTTATGGTAGCTTACACCTAATTATTATTGTTTGAAGCTACCTTCATTTTACTGTTATAAAATTAAGGTAGTTTCAATAATATCTGTTTCATAGAAGTGATGTTTTTTCTATTAGAACACTGATGTCCAAATTTTTGATTCCATTAAAAAATAAATAAGGTTTGCAAAACAGATGATTGATAAATAATATTTATATAATTGTTGAGTGTGTTAGCTTATCTTAGACAAAGAAAAGTATAGACGTCGGGTAGCACCATTTCATTTCCACAAGAAAGGGATAAAGTATTGAGTTATTATAAGTAACAGAAAAGGATAAAGCTATACTATTTGCGTCTCTCAGTGCGTGCCCGTTTTTTTAAGGCAGCTACATAAGTAGCCAATGTTATTTAAGTTAGTTTTTTGTCTCATGTGTGGCCACGCTACCTGATGCTCTATAGCTTTCTTACTCTTAAGGCAGGATATATATTTATATATATTTTTTACTGCTTTTCTAAAGCACTTTTTGTGCACACAGTACTTCTCCAAAGGTATTTTTGTATGAACATTAATGATGTAAGTACCAAGTTGATTTGTGTAACAGAAAGTCTGAATTGTTAATTTATTTGTTTTATTTTTGTTTAAAAATACAAGCAATGCTTATTATAATATAAACTAGTTTGCAGGTGATTGTGGGAAGAAATCATAAAATTCTTGTTTATTTTTATCAATTTACCCTCTTCCTTACATATTTGAACTTTAATATTGGTTTTATTGGCCAGTAAGAGGTTTTGTAAGAAAAATATTTGCGATCAATGTTCAAGGTTCATTTAGGTATGTAATACAGTAATACCTGTTGATTTCACTAATAACAAACGATGAGTCATATAACATTGTGCACATTTTGTGAATAGCAACACATCTATGTTATGTTTCATCATTGAGCTGTCAGGAAACTTGGCACAGTTCTTATAAGAAACAAAATTAAATAAAAGTGAAGATTGGCTGCTGATGAAATATAATGATGAATTGATGAATATTTTGAGGCTTCTACTCATTTACAATAATTATTGCACCATATTATTTTAAAATTCATGTTAAATAAATTGAAGAAAGATGATGACAATTATTAAATGTATTAACTTTAATAAAATACAAACAAATTAAAAATACTATAGATCATTATCCATATTGCATTTGGATTGTTTGTTTTGATGCTGTTTTTTTGTGGATTTTACCACGAACACGGAGTAGAAGTTAAAATGCGCGGGAGAATCTTGTCGCGAAAGCAAACCAAAAAATATTGTAGAATAATACGTAATCCGTTGGCGATAGTTCAATGAACTTTTGACAGTCCTGTCATTCTACCCACATACGTAGGTTCCCTCCATTTTGTTTCCTACTCCATGTTTCTTGTAGGTAAGTGTGTTTTGCTTAGTAAATGTATGGTTTTGATATTTTGGGCGGGTTGTTATGGGTAGTTTAGTAACCAACTGGGTTTAATTTATGATTTGTATGTACTTTAATAAACTATTTTCAGTGTTGCTTCGAAATAAATTTGTATTTTTACTTCTTATTTTTTTTGGAACCCAATACCTAATGGGGGATGCGCTAAGGTGCCCCGCGAAATTCAAATTTACTTACGTCGTCGTCGTCTTTCGTCGTTTTCGTCGTCGTCGAGTCGGACTCGCACACGAAGGGTTCCGTACCACAAGGCAACGCCGAAAAAAACACGTTTGTTGTATGGGAGCCCCCCTTAAATATTTATTTTATTTTGTTTTTAGTATTTGTTGTTATAGCGGCAACAGAAATACATCATCTGTGAAAATTTCTCTAGCTACCGCGGTTCTTGAGATACAGCCTGGTGACAGACAGACGGCAAAAACGCCGAAAAAAACGTTTGTTGTATGGGAGCCCCCCTTAAATATTTATTTTATTTTGTTTTTAGTATTTGTTGTTATAGCGGCAACAGAAATACATCATCTGTGAAAATTTCAACTGTCTAGCTACCGCGGTTCTTGAGATACAGCCTGGTGACAGACAGACGGACGGACAGCGAAGTCTTAGTAATAGGGTTCCGTTTTTACCCTTTGGGTACGGAACCCTAAAAAGTCAGAAAGCGAAAACGATGGAATAGTGCAGGCGGGCGATGCGATGCAATGCGACGGGCTGGGATGGGACTGGGGCACAAGTAACACGGACGAAGGCGCGGGCAGAAGCTAGTTCCATTATATTTGGCTTCTATTCCAATACAGGCATAGACCACTAATCTTGCTTCATGATAAAGTTGTTTATGTCGCGTATGTTCCCAGTCGCCCCCGCGGGGATTGCCACCGGAGGCAAATGGGAATAAAAATTCCCAGTCGCCACCGGCGGCGACTGGGAATTTTTATTCCCAATTGCCTCCGGTGGCAATCCCCGCGGGGGCGACTGGGAACATACGTTATGTCGGACACCAAACAGGTACCTACCTATCTAATTACTTCGTCTGGTCTGAAGCGCGTGTCTGCCAAAACGTCAGTTACGAAACTATTTTTAGAAATAATTCCTCGCGATGTGAATCTATAATCGAAGTGTGAATCATACGAGTAGGTATCGTAATTGTTTTTAGATAACTGTGAGCGGAGTGGGATGACGACATTCATTCCCTGCATTGTGAAACCGCGTTAGTGCATACGTGGCATAAATATACGTGGTCTTTTGCAGCGGCGCCGGCCCTAGAATTTTTTTTAGGTGGTGCAAAATCTTAGCGTGGCGCCCCTCTATGTACCATGTTCCTATGATATATTCATAATTATGCCGTTGCTTGCTTGCTTGTGGACGATCGGGTTTACAATAAGCTACCACCATCAATGACCGGTGCCTGGTGGATTGTCCACCAGGCACCAGTCATTGACGACAGCAACTTACCACAAAACTGACCGTCGAGGCCCTGAATCAACCGAATTGCGACCACCAGTGGACTCAGTGGTGCTCGCATTTCGGTTGATCGCACCGCTCGCACCGCCCTAGGGCCGCTACTGGTCTTTTGTTTCGATATTCTACTGTTATCTTTGGGGTTTATTTATAAACGTTACGTTAAACGTCATATATGTATGGTTAAACTGTCGCTAATCACGTTAACTATAACCCTTCGCATGTCGCGCGTACAGGGTATGTACCGATAACAATAGAATTTCTATTGTGTCTGCTAATTGTACAAGCGACGGGGCAACATTTATAAATAAACCCCTTTGTGTTTAGTTAGGTATAAAGGCACGCTCAGATCTCAGACCTTAGATTAAGGTGGAGGTTACCTTTTAGATGCCTATACATTTAAGTCCCCAAGACCGAATTTCGGCAAGGGCGGCCAATCTCACGGGAGAATGGAGATATTAAAGTGAGGAGTATTATCCACACTAAGTGTGTGGATATAACGAGCCCTACGGTACATAGCTCTGTAAAGGGCATCTGCTCCAGTGAAATATTTTCACTGAGTGCTCTATACACGAGCTGCACGCGCCAACGAAACAGGCAACTGTAATCGATCGTCTCTCGGACGGCAGCCGCCGACCGTCAATGGCAGGGGTAACTGCAACGTGTTGCTCGGGTTTAAATGAGCACTAATTCTGATGTAAGTTGGTAAGTTATCAACTTATCAGTGGCGTGTGTAAATAAACATGCCAAGTTTCCAGTTGTGGGTTCGATTCCCAAACTTTACACGCTCCGACCGAAGCCGACGGCTCGGGAGAAATACTAGCGGTTGGTACCTACTAAGGTAACTTTTCTGAAAAGCAAAAGCAAAGGCTACAGGAATTCCCTGAAAGCAGGCCTCAACATAGTTGAGGCAAGGCCATACTGGTGATCTGACGGGGTCCGCTAGGGCAGACGGGGTCTGCTAGGGCTGACGGGGTCCACTAGGGCCGATGCCTGCCAGGGTCGCGGGTTGTTCGAAAGAGTTACCGTGGCCCTGGCAGAGGCCACTGAAGGAACACGGGTGGGGGTTTTAGTTAGTAACAGTCTGACACGCCCTCCCACTCCGCCCAGAGCGGGAGAAGTTATTAGATAATTTCCCACCCAAAAAAAAAAGGCCATACTGGTGATGGATGATGTCAGAAACAGCAGGCGGGGTACGTCAGTACCTAGATATACATACATTTAATAGGTTACACGTACCCATCTACCAAATTATAATATGACGTAGGGGCCCGTGGCTAAATAATAACAGCCGCATAGGTCGATCGATCAGTTTAAGCTACGCTTGCCGCGGTTGGTCTGTGGATGGGTGACCATCTTTACATACCATGACCCCTCCGTGCCTCAGAAAGCACGTTAAGCCGTTGGTCCCGGCTGTCATTCGTGGATCTTTGACAGTAGTTACGGGTAGTCAGAAGCCCGAATGTCTGACAACCAGTCTTACCAGTATTACCCAGTAACTGGGTTGTGGAGGTCAGATAGGCAGTCGCTTCATGTAAAATACTGGTATTCAGGTGCATCCGTTTAGACTGGAAGCCGACCCCAACATAGTTGGGAAAAGGCTAGGCAGATGATGAAGTAATATTACGTAACTTTATTCATTTCGAACCTAACATTCACATTCCGGAAGCTTTGGAATTCCGTTATCATGTTGGATTGTTCCATAATTACATGTCGCTTATTAAATTCGAACTTTTATAACAAGGGTCCGTACAACGGGGGAGCTAATAAACGAGAAATTATATTTGATCATCTAAAAACGTATTGACTTTCTTTAAATAGACACATTTTTTAAATTAATGAATCTCTAAAAACTTTTTGCTCTTCTGCACACTTTTTTAACAATTAAACCTCTTTTCATTAACTATTTGCCCTTTTCTCACAGATGGTCGCAGTAACTAAGCTAGGCAGTGCCGTAACTAGCCTTTTATGCGCCCGGTGCGGGCTGCTAATTACGCGCCCTTTTTTTTTTTGCGGATGGGAAATCATCAAATGACCCTCTCGCTCTGGGTGGAGCGGAAGGGAGTGTCAGACTCTTACTGACTAAAACCCACCCGTGTTCCTTCCTTAGCCCTCCTATGTTCCGGGCCAGCGGTGACCCTTTGGGACAATCCCGCTGACCCGGCCGGCTTCCGTCCTAAGGGGCCCCTTCCTCGATGCTGACATCTCTATGAGGCGAGCGTGGTACACGTACGCGCCGTCCGGCAAGGGCCTGGTCCTGATCGGACGGTGAGCTACCCATTACCCTCCACCCGCAGGCCCGTGCCTACGGAGGCCGGGAGTTGTCACGTGGCTCCCGACGCCCGGAGCGTCTCCCGCGGCGGCTGGGACGGGAGGCTCTCTCCCTGAGCCGTCCCGCCACCTCCTTTGCTAGCATGACTGCTTCGCAGAAGGAGGTGACTGCCTCCCACTCCCTCTCGCCCCGGACCATGGCTTGCACCAGGGCCGGACGCGAGAGGTCGCCGCCGCTGCCGATCGCCTCTACGAGGACACGGCGGTGCTCCGCTCGAGCGGGGCAGACCTCCACCGTGTCCTCTGGGCGATCCTGGCTATGGTGACACCCGGGCGTTTCCTCCCGCCTGATGATGTGCAGGAACCTCCCGAAACTTCCGTGTCCGGTGAGGACCTGGCAGTAGGTGAGGGCGCCGTGGCGCCTCTCTAGCCACTCCTCAAAGAGGGGTCTTATCGCCGCTATCGTGGCGTGTCCTGCGCTGAGTTGCAACAGTCGCTCTTTCCATGTCGCCATGAGATCACGCCGGAGATCCGTCCGCTCCGCCGCGATTTGCCGCGGAAGCGGATTTTCCCCCCGGCATAGTGCCTCCGCGCGCCACTTATATGGGCGCGCGAGGACTATCGCCTCCAGATCCCATGGCGGCAGTCCGGCAAGGAGGCTTGCCGCCTCGCCCGAGATCGTGCGGTAGCCCCGGATAAGCCTTACGGCTACCACCTTCTGGGGCGCGTTTAGGTAGTGGGCGGCTCGCCGCCACAGTGAACGCGCCCACACCGGGGCCCCGTATAGGGCCATGGACCGCACGACCCCCGCGTAAAGCCTCCGGCAGGAGGCGTTTGGCCCCCTCAGGTTGGGCAAGAGCCGCTTGAAGGCGGCCCCGGCCCGTTCCAGTTTGGGGGCCAAACGTCGGAAATTCTCGACGAAGTTCCACCGGCTGTCGAGGACGAGACCCAGGTACCTCGTCGTTGTCTCGACGCCGATGTGAACCCCTCCTACCGTTAGTTGGGATCCCGATGGTGGCGCGTTCTGGGGCTCATGTAGATGACGGCTCTGTCCGTCAAATACGCCTCGACTATTCGACGGAGGTAGGTCGGCACCCAGTGATAGCGGAGTGCCTCCACAATGCAGCTCCAGGGCAAGGTGTTAAACGCGTTGACGATGTCGAGTGACACCGCCACGACGACCCCACCCCGGGACACCGCGACCCCCGTCGTGAGGGCTCTCACGCGCATGATGGCGTCCACCGTCGAGCGCCCCTTGCGGAAGCCAAACTGTCTGTCCGCAAGAACCGGCCCCGTCCTCACCAGGTGCCCGACGAGGCGGCCCGCAATCACTCTCTCAAAGAGCTTGCCGACCTCTTCGAGTAGCACGATGGGTTGGTATGCGGACGGAGAGTCCGCAGGGCGCCCTGGCTTCCGAATGAGGACCAGCCTCTCTCCAAACATGCGCTTAAGAGCGCCTCCAGTCAAGGCCCGAGAGCCCTCGAGGCCAGGACCCAGGCTTTACCTGGCAAGCCGTCGGGTCCTGGGGTAACATTCGCATTAATAAATTAGGTGAAAAAACGTTTATTCGGAAATTCGAATTCAGAAACTATTTTATCAATGGCTTCATTTATATGAATTTTAAAATTTTGTTGTGGGGTAAGATCGTAGCTGGCGTCTGAACTTTCTCTCAAGTCGTGTTTCTTTACTCGCTTTTTACACTTTTCAGGAAAATCGTCTTCGATATCACATTCTTCACAAACTTTTACGATTATTATTACGATCTCATCGTCTTTAATATTGATAATATTATTTATTTGTAAGAAGAATACGCGGACGACGCGAATCCACACGTATAAATAAATAAATAATAGGTAGTGTTAGTGGCCCAGGTCTGGTCATTTCTGCGCCCCTCCAGGGTCTGCGCCCTGTGCCTGGGCACCGCTGGCACCGCCCTAGTTACGGCACTGAAGCTAGGTACTTGGCTGTTTTCTATTTTTAGGACCCCAAAATAGGAATTAGGTATGTGTGGTTCGCAAAAAAAGGCGCAATCTTTATGTAGTGTTCAATAATATTTTTAGGAGAGCAAAATGAGAATTATTAGAGGATCAATGAAATAATAACAGACAGAAAGACAGTTTGTAACGTATTCGAAACCAGCGCCCTAATTGCGTAACACACTATCAATCACAATTTGAATCATTTTGAAGCATATTGCTAATCCATTGCATTATAAGTTCGAAAATTGGTCTGCTCAACAATGTATCTACCTAAATAACGCAATGAATGTTGTTGAACTGTCAAAATGAAATTGGTTTACGCAGTTACTCCGCAGGTCACAGTTTTAACTATAGAATACCAAGGTAGGTAAACGCCAATTCTTCCTGCAAATGCATTAAACATAGCAGAGTTTCTGCCATAAAACATTGTTTGCCCAACGTCGATAGATCATAATCAAAGAGTGGTTATAATATCGTCGTTGATCATAATACACTTCGGAAGACACGGTGGCTTTGCTGTCGCTATCCCAACGTGAAATTATATTTATTGTCAGCTGTGCTCTGGCAGAATCGATGTTTTCCTTGGCTCAATGTTACGCAAATAAAAAATATTGACCGACCGTCGCTCGGCGTCGTCTCAATCAGCCATCTTGAATGATGTACGGCTTCGATAGCAAAGGTCGTTATTAATTAATGAAATAATATCGAAGCGAAAAAAGAAATACGTAGGTACTTAAGTGATTTAAATTTTATTACTAAATGTAATGTATTAGAAATCTGAAGGAATTCTCGTAATTAAAAACGTTCAAAATCTCGTCGCAATCTCGTCTCAGCGTTAATCAATGTCAAAAATTTAGGGAAATTAGAGGTACCTACATTTTTGACAGATAATGCGAACGTTCTTAATGCTCCTCGGGCTTTATATTTGATTCATCATCTGCCAGTGCCTAGCCCTTTTCCCAACTATGTTGGGGTCGGCTTCCAGTCTAACCGAATACCTACCGGTTTTATATTTGACTACAAACAAATAAATAAAAATGCAATATGTAGATATCTATGGCAAATTAAGTCTTTATTTTTTAGTTCGTTCACAAACACAAAAATAACGTAATATAAGTAATTACTTATAAAAAAAAAACGCTATTTTTTATAAAATATAGGAATATAGAATGAGATAAAAGTTAAAGTTCGTCCCTAAGGTAGGCACGGTAGTTTTCATTCTCGTTGAAACCCAGGCTGTCCCAGAAGGATTTCTGGCCAAAATCGGTCGAGGACTTCATCTCCATCTTAGTGGGTGACAGGATGTCCAAGTAGTTGAGTTCGGGAGCTCCTGGCTTCACTGGATCCCACGCGGGTCCGTTGTTGTTCAGCTTTGGGATTCTGGAAACAAAATGGATGGAAAATTAAGCCATAAAATTTAACTAACACTTAATTCCTCGGAGGGGTAGGCACAGGTGTAGGTAGGACTCCCTCAAACTCCCCACATTGACTTGTTATGTTTAGGGTAAGTCCAACAATGTAACAGGGGATGAACATATTACTCAGATCTAGCCTTCGGGTAGTTACCGAGATTTTCTAAAGGTAACACGCTTGAGCTTGGAATCGAACCTTTTTAGGAATACTACACGCTCAAATATAGTCCGCGCGGAACTAGTTGGCCGCCCCTTAGGTAGCGACGGGGGTGAGGGCGGCGGGGTTGCCTAGTGTTCGCAACACACGTTCTGAATAATGACAAAGCGCCCTCGCCCCTCCGTCCTACCGTTCACATACCTAGAACCCGGTATAGGTACACATGCCTGTAACTTGCACAAAAGTATGCAAGTAGCTTGCATGCCGTGTGCCATAACAACTTCTGATTGGTGAATACCACACTGGTATGCCAGCTACTTGCATACTTTTGTGCAAGTTACAGGCATGTGTATTCCTACAACTCGTTCCGCGCGGACTATAGCGCTTCGACGATTAATGAGGAGAGAAAAAAAATAGAGCCAAAAACTGTCTGACTGTCATTATGTTCTTCTTGAAATTTCTTAGATTTCTATTTAAAAAAAAAAGCGCCTAAGCACAAAGTGCGAGTCGGACACGAACGGGTTCCGTACCACCCTATATTTAACACAAAAAATTTTGCATAGGTACCTTTTTTAAATAAAAAAAATAGTAGGTTATTTAAAACTGGTTTCTTGTATGAAATTGGGACCCTCTTTAATTTAACTTTATTTTAGTTTATTTTATTGAATGTCGAGGCAATAACAGCTGCTAGACAACACGGACATAGCGCGTAGGCTAAAGAGAACTACTTAAACCATTCGAGTTAGTGTAGTATTTATTTATTGAATGAATAATAGTGCGGTGCTAATGGTGCTATACACATGTAACACATGAACAAAGCGTTTTATCAATTATCAGACCCTAAGAAAGTGCTACGAAACTGTGTAAAAGTGCAAATTGAGACTATTCTTAGATAAAACATAACCAATCACGTAAAAAGTTAAATTGCTTAGTATTACTGTAGATTGTAATCAATTACTAAGAACTAGTTCTTAATAATAATAAAAAAAACTTTATTATTTGTTGAGCAGCGATAGTAATAACACACTCTGATTTCAAGTGGCTACCTCCATGTTACGGTTCAAAACACACAGCCGTGACAGCTGGAAGAACAGACGGACAGCGGAGCCCTAGTAATAGGGTCCTCTAAGCACCCTTTGGGTACGGATCCCTAAAAATATATTCGGGTGACCTTTATTCCTTCATCGTTTATTAATATCCCTTTCACATAAATTGACAAACATAATCTTGCTCGTATTCAAAGAAAATTACGATATCAATGTACCTAATCTAACGTCCCCGGGGTACTTCTGATAAATATATCTTATCATAGAAATAAACACATTCTAATCTAATATACTTATAGAATTATAGGTAAGTTAAATTAAAGTCTAAGATACGATGAGATTTGCTGGAGTAAGTACTTACCTACCTACTTATCTCAGCGGGGTAATAACATTACAGGACAGTTCAATAACATTACAACAACTACTTATATGGTTCAAAAGATACAACCCTATGACAGACGGACGGACACCGGAGCCTTTGTAATAAGACTATAAGGGTCCCGTATACGTACTTATTATCAAGGCACTTTGGGTACCTACATGATTATACCAGGGGGCCTAAAAAGGCCACTTTGGCAGATTCATAAAAGGACAACATTATGAATTATAATGGACAGTTAACTGTCAAGTTATCAAATCCCATTGGTAAAGGAATTTTCAGTTTTTTTTTAGTCTGTGTTAAAATACCAATCAATCCAATCCAAATCCAATCCCAAACTCTTTGATTATACCTACGTAGTGCAGCGAAAAAAAGGAAAACACAGACTATCTTCGCCATATTTTGATTCTTGAAATCTTTTAATGATTCTGCCAAAGTGGCCTTTTTATGTCCCCTAAATGTTGGGTAGGTAGGCACACCCTGACACAACTTAGAAGTACCAGACGAGAAATTTGTCACTCACGATAACTTTTAAGTGGTGCGACTTGAGTTGAACTGAACTGAATTGAGACAGGAGTTGAAAGGGCCAAAAAAGCGGCCTCGCGAATTTTGCTCTTCTTCTCAAAGTCGCTCCCGCTGTCTGTAAGCTTAGATCTTTTAAACTCCGCAACGGATTTTAATGCAGTTTTCAGCAATAGATAGAGTGATTCAAGAGGAAGGTTTATAATGTATAATACATGCATATTACAGGAGAGAAAAGCCGAGAAATTCAAAAATTTGTAATGTGATGTAACAATCATATTTTTGTGCGCTTACATTGCAAACGCTGGCTTTACGAGATAGATCAAATTAATGTACTACGGAATTGTATATCTTAAAAAGATCGATAAAAAAGTCCTCTATGGTATATGTTTATCTCCTAAGGATAACCCACAGTAACTATTTTTATCTTTTACATATTACACCGCGGGCAACAGCTACTGCAAAATGGAACTTACCCAGTGGTAGAGAAGGTATAAATCATGTTGATGAGTCCGTCAATCATAGCGACGTCCTGAGGGTTGCTGTTGGCCATGCCGGGGAAGTTAAAGATCCGCAGCACATCGTCGGCGTGGCTCACACCTGGAAATATTAAAAAAAATCTATATAATATCTATTAACTTAAAATAAAACACTTGGTGGACAAAACACTCGCTGAGAGACATACGCGTCATCATCTGCCTAGCCTTTTCCCAACATTGTTGGGGTCGGCTTCCAGTCTAACCGGATGCAGCTGAATACCAGTATTTTACATGGAGCGACTGCCTATCTGACCTTCACAACCCAGTTACTGGGTAATACGATACCCCTTGGTAAGACTGGTTGTCAGACTTTCGGGCTTCTGACTACCCGTAACGACTGTCAAAGATCCAAGAATGACAGCCGGGACCAATGGCTTAACGTTCTTTCCGAGGCACGGAGGGGTCACGGTATGTAAAGATGGTCACCCATCCACAGACCAACCGCGGCAAGCGTAGCTTAACCTGATCGATCGACCTGTGCGGTTGTTATTATTTGGCCACCGCATATCAGCTAATAATCGTTCGTCATCGTCGCGCACTCACTGCTTGTTGCCTGTCAACTCGTTTTTAGCTGCTAGCTCTGTAAAACAGGTGCCTCGCACTATGACACAAATTACGTATAGAACCTGACGGCTTTAGAGACTGTGCGTGAAGTTGTGCCCTCAACGTCTCTAGAAGTTGACAGCGCGGCGCGGCGATTCCGTTCTCTTCCAAACTCAAACTCAAAGCATTTATTTAAATTAAACCTTGTACAGGCACTTCTGAATTGTCAAAATAAATAGTCTGTCAGTTAGTCAGAAAGTTGAAGCTAGTTGCCCATTCCAAAACGTAGATCTCTATGGAGAAGAACGGGCAAGAAACTCCATGGACACTCTTTTAAAACAAGATATTACAAAATCCTGGGTTAATTATTCTTGTTGCTTCTTTATGTGAGAACAATGTAAAAAAAGACACAAATGAGGAAACAATTCAAAATATTAGATTAAAAATAATAGCCTTGGCAGTTATGAGATGACCAGTCTCAACCGACGCTAGTTTCAAGCTGAACCAGCCACAGTCTCGATAACAGCACTATAATTGCGTAACACACAATCTCAATTTGAAACATTTTGGAGGATATTGCTACTCCATTGCTTCATATGTTCGAAAAATTTGCCTCCTCAATAACGTAAATAACGCAATGAATGTTGTTGAACTGTCAAAATGAAGCCATTGCTTCTTATAGTGTGTTACGCAATTACTCCGCCATCCCGATAAACAGCTTCAGCTCGTCTCGATAACCAGCTAATCGTTTGATGGACGCTCACCATAATTGGCGTCGTTGTGAGCCATCAAGTTGGACAGGCTGGTGGCCCCGCGGTAGGCGTAACGGTACACGTAGGTGGGCTGCCCAGACTTGGCCGCGTGGATCTGCGCCGTCTTACCCACGTCCACCACGAAGAGGCGGTCGCTCAGAGCCTGCGGGATAGAAGCACTTGTTAGAATAAAAATGTACTTTACAAAAATCTTAAATTCAGTCACTGACAGACAACGCAGTGCCTAAACCACTGGGTTTAGAAGCATTACATTTTGCACAAGAGTTCCTAATATCACGAAAGTGAGCATTAAGGTGCCACTAGTCGATATTTTTTCCATACAAATTCATTATGAACAATTTTTACTATGGGACCAAACCGAAAATCGCGAAAAAAAATGTGCTGTTCCCTACATTTATGTTCGTAATAATTCGTCAAAATATAGGGAACAGCAGATTTTTTTTTCGAGTTTTCTTGTTTGGTCCCATAGTAAAAGGTGTTCATAATGATGAGTCCCTACAATTACCTCTTGAGAGGTTGTTAATGTTTTACCAATAACCCTTTATATGAATAAATATGAATGCACGGCACAGTTTCTTTACGGTACAGCGTATAAAGTGCGCCGTAGAAAAAACGTGTCCGTTCAACAAGCTTCCATAGTAATCAACATTTATTATAATATGTCGCAGCCATAGATATATGTAGATACACCTAGATAACGCAAGAGCAACTACTTCGCGTGCCAAAAATCGCACCAGCTTACGATAAAAAATCATAAGCCGCCACTTTCGCGCTCAGTCCTGTGTACTGCTGGCTGGGTAAGCGTGAGCGAGAGCGCGAGCTTTTGACGTCATAGTAGGTAGTCAAAAAATGGCACGCTTGGTTTTCATACAGTTCGTGATACTTGCGTTATCTAGGTCTATCTATATCTGTGGTCGCAGCCAACTGGTTAAATTAGTTAAAAGGCTAGGCGGTTAACTAAACGGCTAATTTAACCAGTTGGCTGCGACATATACCTACAACACTCACGAACCGTGCACCGTTTTAAAGATATTAGCGAATAACTTAAAAGTGGGAACTTTCATCCCCCTCCCCACTCTGGCTCCCCTCCTAGACGCGGGGGACTTTTAGTATGTTAACTCCCTAAGCACCCTGAACAACTTTCTAAAGAAATCGCTCAGGGCCCAGCTCACGCACTCTACCAACTGCTTTGTTAAGTGGACTATCTGTACAAAGGGCTTGACTATTCATCCGATTCCGAACTTTTTAGTAAGTGGTTTTGTGCATGCCTGCGAAGATTTCTGATTTAATAAAACCATCCTGGCAGGTGAGGCAAAAGCTAAACCTTTTTTTATTTAGCCTGCCCTGTCCCACTGCTGAGCAAAGGTGTCCCCTAAATCCTTCCAGGAGCCACCTCGATCAAACCTGGCGGATGCGTCTAGGTCGTCTCGCCACCTCTTCCTGGGCCGGCCTCGGCAGCGCAGAGGAATTATGAAAATTCTTATTTAGCAAAAAAAAAAAAAAGTAAAAAGATGTCAGGTTTTTGAAGAAATTGTCAAGAGACTTAATACTGTACACGCTTACGGACATTTTGTAAGCTCTCATCAATTGGCCAATTATCTTGACGCAAATTGTTTCCTTATTGAAAGTATAAAGGAATACTTACGTAGGTACTTATATCGGATTGATTTCCGTATTTTTTTACGTCAGAAGAGTTATTTTAGGAAATCGGGGCACGTCCCGGTTGTCATTCGTAGAGCTTTGACAGTCGTTTTGGGTTGTCCGATGCTCAAAAGTCTGACAACCTGACAACCAGTCTTACTAAGGTTATCGTATTACCCAGAAACTGGATTGTGGAAGTCAGATAGGCAGTCGCTTCATGTAAAATACTGGTATTCTGCCTAACCTTTCCCAACTTTGTTGGGGTTGGCTTCCAGTCTAACCGGCACCCTAATCGCGTAACACACTATCAACAGGAATCTGAATCATTTTGAAGCAAATTGTTAATCCACTGCTTCATAAGTTCGAAAAATTTGTCTGCTCAAAACGTAAATAACGCAATGAATGTTGTCGAACTGTCAAAATGAAACCGATTTCGATTGATTGTATTACGAAATTTCCCCGCTGATGCAGCTGAATACCAGTAATTTAATAATTAGTAATAGGTTTAGGTGTATCTTTATATTTCAATAAATTATTATGTATTCCTCAATTTTTATTTATTGCACCTTGTTTGTTTTTGCATCACCAAAAGGTTAAAAAAAAAGTTATTAAAAAAATAAAAACCCGACTGCGGTAAAAAACTTAAGTTAAAAGAACTGAAAAGCTAAAAACAAGCCCATTTTAAATTAAATAAAAGTTGGAAGCAGGCGGGACCCATACCATTTTTATTATATTTTCAAATTCAAATGTACTTCACTAACGTCATGTCTTTAGTGACACTCGCCGGACTAAGAGAAATCGATTGACGTGTGAATCATAAAAATCGGCCCAGGCGTTTGGTCTGTATAGTGCTTCAAAGGAACATACATACATACATAGGCTGATGAACACATTACAACTCCTTTGCGTCGCGCAGTCGGGTAAAAAGGAAAATGCCTATGCCAAATACGTCCACCTCTGACAGAGCCTGTACATTAAATAAAGTATTAAATAAATAAATGTCTTTTTGTATTTCCACGGAACCCTAAAAAAATAAAACCAATGGTGGTTTCGTGACGGACCTTGTACGGAACCATTAAGATAGAGCCCTACGTGGATAGATAGCTAGCTAGTTGATTACATGATGGGCGATGGCCGCAGATCAATAGGTATTAATTAAATGGATTCAGCATTATCATTGAGCTTTTCATGTGAGTCATCTATTCGGAACGGGAAAGGGTGTGCTACATATTAATCAGTCTTAGTAAGGAGATGTACGTCAGTCGTTACGGGTAGTCAGAAGTCCGAAAGTCTGACAACCAGTCTTACCAAGGGGTATCGTATTACCCAGTAACTGGGTTGTGGTGGTAAGATAGGCAGTTGCTCCATGTAAAATACTGATATTCAGCTGCATCCGGTTAGACTGGAAGCCGACTCTAACATATGTAGTTGGGAAAAGGCAGGCAGATGATGAGTAAGGAGATGTACCTGCTACCTTAGGTTGTAGAGGTACCTATATGGTTGCGTTTTATGGCTACGGCTACGTACGATTTTCAACTTTATCGCTAAATCATAAGGTTCTTCGCTTGGAGCGTCGCATTTCGTGGCCCTCGGTTTAGTGTAAAGGCGAAGACAGTCTTCGCCTTTACACTAAGTAGGTACTTATGGAAAAACAACGAAAGATTTGCTGAAGAGCAATAGAGGAATCATCTGCCAACCCGCATTGGGCCCGCGTGGTGGATTACGGCCCGCTCCCTCTCACCGAGAGGAGGCCTGTGTCCCAGCAGTGGGAACATTATAGGCTGATTATGTTGTTGTTGTAATAGAGGAATTACAAAAAAACTTACAGGCGCGACACGCGATAAAATCGCGCGCGACACAAAGGCACCGCAAGTCGCGCAACGAGCGGTGCCTTCGTGCCTTCTTCTATTAATTGTGTAAAATAGTATAATATAGTATAATGTAATATAGTAAAATAAAAAACCATTAAAAAGTTATGAGCCAACAAAGATGCTATTTTTAACGTAACTTTGGGTGCAAATAAGTAATAAAAGAACTGTAAAATCTTAAAATCCAAGTCCGTACCGACAAAGATCAGTTATCGAAGAGTTCAATAAACTTTATTTATAATGGATTCATGCAGTGGTTTTTTCATAAAACTCGATTTTCCAAAGCACTTTTCGAATTTTTTTCGCGCCCATCAGTTCGGAATGGTGTTTCTGTGCGTGAGAACTAGACGTTGTGCCTGTAAACTAGCGTCTAACTGCTCATCACTGATACTAGCTCTGTCAGACACGAATTCAGGTGAGACAGCGTGCTTTTTGGCCATGACCACCAGTGAGTTCGAGCTAGAGGAAATTACACAAAAATTTGCACCCTATAATCGCGTAACACACAATCTGAACCATTTTAAAGGATATTGCTCCATTCCATTGCTTCAATGTATAAAGAATTTGTCTGCTCAACAACGTAAATAACGCAATGAATGTTGTTGAGCTGTCAAAATGAAAGCCATTGCTACTGTTCGTGTGTTACGCAATTGTTTCGGTCTATCTACCTGAACAAGCTGCGCGAAAGTCTCCTGGCTGACCGGTTTGCCTCCCAGGTAGTGTTGCTTGATCTTCATAGCGACGTCATTGCGGAGGTTCAGCGGAAGAGTATCATTGTACTCGAAGATGTTGGCGGCCAGCTGGTTCCAGCGGGCTTCCAGGTCTGGCAGGATGTCGGGGGTTTCCTGGTAGGCTGGAGCAGAGGAGGTTGTGGAATGTAGTTATCTAATGATCCTAGAATGAGGGGCAGTAGGTTTTGATGAGGAAGGATTTTGAATTGCTAGTGAAAACCTGTATAGGGCAGGGATGACGCGCAAGCTGTAACCATGAAATCAGCACATGATTCTTAGACCCTCTGGCGTAGAAAGTTATCGAGGGTAAAAAATAGCTGTTTCATATAAAACTGCAAAAGTTACCTACGCGGTAAAAATGTATGGAACATCATTATTTTTTTAAATAACCGGCGGGAAGTTTCAACGCAAGGGGGTTCAGAATCATGTACAGGATCCATGATAACAGGTTGCGCTTCGATGTATCCGCCACCCAGTATGTAAGATAAAAAAACAAAATAAAAAAAAAGTAGGTAGTAAATAAAAAAAAAAAGAAAAAAAAAAAGTGTAGTAAATATTAATGTTATAAAAAAAGTAAAACCCGACTACTGAAAAGGATAAGACAAGAAAGTAGCTACCTTCCCGCGGTTGCGGTTACCTTTTCAGTAGTCGGGTTTTAGTTTTTAAACTTATTTTTTATTTAATTATTTTGGGGCATAGTTCAGTCATTTGATACCCAACAAGGCACCATACCAAAATATTTATTTTTAAATTCATTATTTTATGTCCTCTAGAGGGCGCCATATTAAATTTAGTGTGACGTCACATAGCCTATATCCAGCAGACGGCCAAGACGCTTCTAACGATACCTCATTTGTCAAATTATTATAAGCACTTTTGAAGTTATGAGGAAACAGATGAACATACATACATACCGGTTAAAATCATAACCCTCCGTAGTCGGGTAAAATCCAAAAACGCATCACTTACCAGCAGCAGGATACAGTCCCTCTTCAGACGTGACCGATGTGATGAGGGGCAGGTTCATCATGCTCCCGGATATGGTGGCGTGGTAAGGGTACTGCTGGAGGAACGGCTCCCGAACCCCGGGCGCCTCCACCACGGGCGTGAACGGCGTAAACATGTGCACCTTCCAGTCCTGAAGAAGGAGGATTCGTTTTTGAATTAAGGTAGGTTGGTAGTTGAGGCCATGTCTAACAGTAAGTTTTGTCATGATGATGATAGGTACACTCTCGAGCATAAATACCTTACACTTACGCAAGGTTGACAAGCGATTTTTCCTAAAGTATTGTTAGATGTTTAATGGTGTTACGAACATATTTTTCTAAACCACACTATTTAAGAAATGGTTTTTTTTTCTGAAAGTTGTACCTTTAATCATTAATTGTCGAGAAAATAGTTTTTAAATTTTGCGTAAGGGTATGCTGGAGGCTATACATAGAATTTAAGGCCTTTAATAAAATAATTAATAACTCGGACATATATCGGATTCCGAAATTTAATTTTAGGCGCGGTAAGAATCAATTTAAACAACAAATAAGGTTCAATTAGGGAAACAAATAAGGTTCAAAACAGCGATGCGTTTGATGTTAGTTGAATCAAATGACCAATTAACAAAATAATAAAAGTAATTTTGAGAATTTAGCGACAAAAAAAAATTTTTTTTTGATTGTTTTATCACGATACCTACTATATTATTTTTATGAAATATTTTTGAAGACATCATATTAATATTTCTGTAAACATTTGAACACTTATTTTTTTCCTGGTATGTAATATGTACCAATACTGGTTAACTGTGTGCGCTAATCTGAGGGCCAATTCTTATAATTTTAAGAACGTTCACAGTTAGAGGGGCACTTCTCGTAATTTTAAGAACGTTCACAGTTAGAGGGTCACTTCTCGTAATTTTAAGAACGTTCACAGTTTGAGGGGCACTTCTCGTAATTTTAAGAACGTTCACAGTTTGAGGGGCACTTCTCGTAATTTTAAGAACGTTCGCAGTCTGATCTCAGTCTCAATCTGTCAAAAAGATCTCTAATTTCCCCACATTTTTGAAAAGTTTTTGCCATTGATTGTCGCTGAAATGAGATTGCGACTAGATTTGGAACGTTTTCAATTACTGGAATCGGCCTTCTGGTGTCCTACGTTTGGGCAGCGCCTTAATCATTGCCCCATCTTTACTGCAGGTGTTCTTATAAATAGTTTAATAATCTTTTTGATATCCAACACGTTATATTTATTGCCTTTAACAGGTTCTGTTCTCACAATTAAGTTGTAAAGCACCAGAAAACAACTTCCTGGCTGTTTGCCAATATTGAACGTATTGCGGCTGATTGAGGCATAAATTGTGATGCTGGCATAGTTCTGCGCGGATAAAGTGCTCCCAAACTATATGCAAATTGGAATTTGTTTAGGCAAAGTGGCTCTTCAATTAAAGGTACTTATCCAATTAGTTGTGAGCTAAAGTTTGTTATGTAGTTAATTGGGAATCACGATCAGTGGAGTCAGTCATCGCTTATAGACCTGTCGGACTATTCTGTACAATTCTCACCGTGACAAAGTGGTGAAGTGAGCTTGACATGAGTTCTCATTCCACCTGATTCTAAGGACTATTCATAGCTCACTTTACCTGTTTTCACGGTGTTATTCTTATATAATAGATCTGAAGGAATGGGTGATGGTACAGTTAGCAACAGCAACAGAAGTCGATTAACACGTCAGTTAATTTTTTAAATCTTAATTATTGAGCAAAATATTTGATTATAATCGGAACAGAAGTCAAATTTTAAGAATATAAACTGTTAGCTATTATATGAAATACTGAAAAGCAGTGTATCAAATCATTTTGTGGTAATATTGATGATGTGTAAACGTGACAGTGTTAATGGAATTTTGTTGCTGACCATAAAATGGGATATTCCTTAGTTAGATTAATGACCTAAAAACCAAGCGCGCGGTACGTACAAAATAAAGGAATAATTGGGTGTTCTGGCGTAAATTGGGGTCCCATGACCGACTCTTTTCTAACTGCCAAAAACGAGGTGTTTGCAAATTGAAATGTGTTGCGACTGACAGTTGGTCTAGAGGTCGCAAGTGTTGCGACTGACAGTTGGTCTAGAGGTTACAAGTGTTGCGACTGACAGTTGGTCTAGAGGTCGCAAGTGTTGCGACTGACAGTTGGTCTAGAGGTCGCAAGTGCTGCTGAGCATGAGGTTCTGGGTTTGATTCCCGTGTCGGGCAAAATCATCAGGTTATTTCATCAGGAATTTCTCAATAGCAGCCTGGATTTATGCCCAGGCTCTCCCCATATTACATGGGACATAACCATAATTGGCTATTAATGTGGGTGTACTATAGGCACATCCTTGCCGTACCCTTTAGGGAATACAGGCGTGATGTTATGTAATGTGTTGCGACTTGCGATATAAAGTCTTAATAAAGTATTAATATTAATTCAAGTTCAACAAATATCATCTTTATTTTAACGCTAATTAAGTTGATTTCAGAATGACTAGCACTATTGAAAAAGGTCAAATTTTTTTTGAAGATGTAGCGTAAACTGAACTTTATTGTGCAGGATTTAAAGTTATTTTAAAGTAAATTCATATTTGTTTATATTTTTGGCAAATAAATCGCGAATGCAGATTACTTACAAACATCTCAATCTGCGCGTTGACGATGACCTCAGCAGGCCTGTACTTGAGGCACTCCATCATTTCCTTGTTGGTGGTGGTGGGACATCCCACGATAGAAGCCAGGGTCTTCGCCTTCTCTGCTGGCTTGATGGAGTGGGTCCACTCGGCGAGCGCAGAGCCGCTGTAGGCTATGCCTCGGGAGAAAGTGCCTGGAAAGACGTTTGGGGATTTAGATTCATAAATCATCATTCAGTGCCCTTAACACTATTTATTTGGGGTTGGCCCAACATTTCTTTTTCTTCAATACATATGAAAGAAAGAAGAAAGAGAAGAAAATAACAAAAAAAGAAAAAAAAAATTAATACCCAATTAAAAAGATATTAATTTGAAATAAATAAAAATAAGTAAGTAAGTATATTAAAAAAATTATATATATTTTTTGTTTTAGTTTTATTAATTTTTTTTACAATAGAAAAAGTAATTGTACCTATCAGTTTGAGCTTATATTACGCCAATAGTCGTGACAGCCAATTGTTTAATAGCCAAAAGCCTCGACTAACACCTGAGGACCTGAGGAGGCTCTCGTAAGGCAGCTGGATCAAGGCTTGATTCAGAGAGCGGTACTTCCGGACACGGCTCGCATTGTTAGGAGGTTCCTCTCTCTCCCTAACCACCTGTAACTTGGACCTTGTTTCCGATAATTGTGGGTATCTTTTAAAATGTTTAAGAGCCTATACTACCTCAAATGGCTTAGCATGATCCTCCGTTATGTCGAAAATACTGGAGCATTAATTATGAAATAAATATATGCTAAAGTTGAGGATTAATGTTAAGTACTATGTTGGACGAAAACACGTTTCCATAAATTTTTCTCGATAAAAAATTTTTCCAAAGTTACCTCCAAACCGAACAATAAACCGCTGGTATTCAATAAATACTTCAAATTAGATCATGCAACTTTGCATACTAACTGAACTAACTATAAAGCAGGTTATATGTTAGTTAGTTTTTTTGAATTACCTTTATTTTCACCGTAAAAAGCAAATACCTAAACTATTGGCGCTGCCTTCCGTTCAGCACCGCACTCTGTCTCGCTCTCACACAGTCCGCGAGCAGTATCGTTCGAGCGAGATAAAGAGTGACTTAAGTAAATGTGTTTTTTTTAAAAGAAATCTTTTAAAGGGTATTGAATACCTCATCATCTGCCTAGCCTTTTCCCAACTACGTTGGGGTCGGCTTCCAGTCTAACCGGGTGCAGCTAGCAGCGACTGCCTATCTGACCTCCACAACCCAATTACTGGGTAATACGATACCCCTTGATAAGACTGGTTGTCAGACTTTCGGGCTTCTGACTACCCGTAACGACTGTCAAAGATCCTCGAATGAATACCTAAACGAAATAATAATGCGAGCTAGTGATACGAATGATTGTTTAATCAAAAGGTCAAGGTGGACTGCAGTGGACTGATAAGACGCTGAATATTGGTAAATGGCCTCGACATCTTCTAATAACCCATTTATCTCATGTCAAGTCATGTCATACGTTCAATAAATGGTCTACGACATTGCAATGCAAATACAGATAGTTAATATAGGTACTTAGTATTAATGATGTGTAGCAAAACTACATACAAAGGTTATCAATGAAGGTAAAATGTTATCTTCTATTAGATCATCCACCTACTTGCTTAAACTTTTCCAAACTATAAATCACATCACACTAATATTATAAAGGCGAAAGTTTGTGGGGGTGTGTGTGTTTATATGTTTGTTACTTCTTCACGCTCAAACGGCTGGACCAATTTTGATAAAATTTTGTATGGAGGTAGCTGACACCCTGGATTAACATATAGGCTGTGAATGTGCCCTGCCCACTGCCACTTAAGTTTGGCAATTCTTCGGGCTATGTCGGTTACCTTGGTTCTCCTGCGGATCTCCTCATTCCTGATTCGATCACGCAGGGAAACTCCAAGCATAGCCCTCTCCATTGCCCTTTGGATGACTTTTAGCCTTCTTATAAGGCCCATTGTGAGCGCCCACGTTTTAGTGCCGTAAGTCATCACTGGCAACACGCACTGGTCAAAGACTTTCGTCTTGAGACACCGCGGTATGTGAGACGAGAAGATAATTGTGTAGCTTCCCGAACGCTGCCCAGCCGAGTCGGATTCGACGATTGACCTCTTTCTCGAAGTTAGACCTACCTAACTGAACAGTTTGTCCCAGGTAAACATACTCGTCCACGACTTCGAGTGTAGCGTCTCCGATCTTTATGAGAGTGGGTGTTACATGGGCATTTGACATGACCTTCGTTTTGTCCATGATCATTTTAAGGCCCACTCTTTCGGAGGCTCTACTGAGGTCATCGAGCATGGTACTGAGGTTCTCCATAGTCTCAGCCATGACTACGATATCGTCGGCAAACCGAAGGTGAGTAATGTAGGTACTCGCCATTGATGTTAATGCCAGCCCCTTTCCAGTCCACCTTAAAGACGTCCTCCAGTGCAGCGGTGAAAAGTTTCGGAGAGATAACGTCTCCCTGTCTCACACCTCGCTGCAGAGGGATAGGTTTCGAGGTCTGATCCTGGAGTCGGACTGACATAGTGGCGTTGTCGTACAGACACTTCAGCACCTCGATGTACCGATAGTCGACTTGGCACTGTTGAAGAGACTGCAGTACAGCCCATGTCTCGATCGAATCAAAGGCTTTCTCGTAGTCCACAAACGCTAAGCAGAGAGGCAGGTTATACTCTTCGGTCTTCTGTATAACCTGTCGCAGCGTATGTATGTGGTCTACGGTGCTAAAGCCTTTACGGAATCCGGCTTTTTCGGGAGGCTGGAAGTCGTCAAACCTGCGTGCGAGACGGTTCGTGATGACTCTCGAAAACAGCTTGTAGACATGGCCGTTAAAAATACCAGACTATTATTGTCCCATTGCAAGGCAAATGCCTCTTCAAGAAGAGAAGAAGAAGAGAGAGAAGGCACAAGCCTTCATCACCACGCTTGCTCAATACGGGTTGGTGATTTCAGAGACACTTCCAGTCACAATCTGAATCAATTTGAAGGATATTGCTAATCCATTGCTTCATATTATGTTAACAACGTAAATAACGCAATGAATGTTGTTGAACTGTCAAAATGAAAACCCTTGCTACTGTAGTGTGTTACGCAATTACCCCGCTAAATAGTATTGTTTCATTGTAGAAAAAAACAATATTCTTTCGCGAGAGTTTTAATTAAACCGTATTGCGAAGCCCTGTGCTAAAATTAAAAATAAACAAGAAAAGTTTTTTTTTCTGGTATCTACGCATTCAAATGCTGTCATCCGCCAGATGTGACCAGCTACATGGGAACGAGAAACAAGCGAACAAAGTACGTTTCGTATTTTCTGAACGATACTCTGTGTAATAAAAAATATATACAAATTCTCCTTTATAATATTCAGCTGCATTTGGTTAGACTGGAAGCCGACCCCAACATAGTTGGGAAAAGGCAGGCAGATGATGACTCTGTCAGAATAACATGTTTCCGTAACTTAAATAACAAATGTGTTAATTTGTTCTGTAAGTTCTATGCAAAATGTGCTCGAGATTCCTGCTGCTAACTTGCATTAATTTAGTTCTGATTTTTTCTTGGTTCCTAAGGGTAGGGTACTAGCGTGATGTTAAATGGCCTTATGGCCTTCCTCTAAAATTGGGCTATGCAATGCAAAAAAATATTTTTTCAAGCTTTATGTAGATATATAATAAAGGCATATTATCTTCACTTTTTTTTTCTTACGTCCGAGCACTTTGAAGATAGGGATTGGAACTTCCGGCGCAAATCGCCTGCGACATCTGTAATCGTTTTTCTCTTTGTCCACTCAAAGTAGAAAGAACATACATTTTAAGAGACGCCACATTTTAAGAGCCTACTTTCAAAAGTGGACAAGACAACCGACTCTTTTGACTTATTATTACAACCTTATTTGCGTAAAAGGAGGCTCCAGTCGCTAGTTGTAAGGTTGTGTTAAAAAAATATACCATTTTTCATTTCATTTCATCTTTTCATCCAAAAATCCAACGATGTGAAACAGCAAAACATGTCAACCGAAAATCCGAAAAACAATTGGCATTTCATTAGAAGAATCGATTCGTTTGACATACCGGTTTTACCTGTCACATAAATACGAGATTCGAGTGACTGTTCGATCTTTTTTCCGTGTCCCGGAAATCCCTGTAAAGCTGTTCTGTCGAAAATTGAACACTCTGGTAATCGCCTTTGCGTCAGCCCTGCCCATGTCCTAACGCAGCTTTTCATTTTATGAAACTTTTGACATAGAAAGGTGGGCCAATTAGTCCAATTACAGATGTTGTTACTAGAGTTGGAGTTCTATTGGTAAATATGTGTACTTTCGGAGGTTAAAGGTGACTTATAAACAAGGTTGCGCAAAAGTCGTCACCCGAGTTTCCTTGGCTGTATTTTTTCTATGAAATTAATGAAACTCTTTGTTCTACTTTTGGATTATGTTTATTTGATGTCTTATTATTTTCCATTAAATCGAGAAAATGATAGAATTGATGACCATTCGGGTTTTTACTCTTGCCAGAACTTCCGGCGATAGGTCCTCGCATTCTTGACGGGTATTCTCTTTGAGGGCTTCAAGAGTCTGAGGTTTGTTGACGTAGACTTGTGCCTTCAAAAAAACCCCACAAAAAGAAGTCTGGAACGGTTAAATCAGGTGATGTTGCTCCAAGTGCAAATGGCCAAAACGTGAGATTAGGCGACCAGAAACAATTATTCCGCGTTCTTTAGGAGCATAGCGATTCACGTCTTGTTGATGTGTATTTTGTATGTTTACTTCAAAAATGTCAAAGTAGAATTGACATTTGCTGCCTTTTTCAAAACATATAGCATCAGGCCACACAGGTCGATCGAGATCAGCACCTTAATTGCGTAACACACTATCAATCGGAATCTGAATCATTTTGAAGCAAATTGCTAATCCATTGCTTCATAAGTTCTAAAAATTTGTCTGTTCGACACGTAAATACCGCAATGAATGTTGTTGAATTGTCAAAATGAAACCGATTCCGATTGATAATGTGTTACGCAATTGCCCCGCTGGTTAAGCTAAACTTGCCGCGGTTAGTCTGTGTATCGGTGACCATCTTTACATACCCCTCCGTGCTTCGGAAAGCACGTTAAGCCGTTGGTCCCGGCTGTCATTCGTGGATCTTTGACAGTCGTTAGAGGTAGTCAGAAGCCTGATAGTCTGACAACCAGTCTTATCTTTACTGTCGCTGAAAACCAGCGCTGGGGCTCTGTCTCGTATAGGGTCTTAGCATCCGTTTTGCGTAGATGTGACGCATGTTTTTTCCCAAATTATTATTTTGTTTTTTTTTTGTTAATTTTTTTTATGAGTCATGTTTGCCGCCAATAAACTAATTCTCTTTCTTTCTTTTACCAAGGGATATCGTATTACTCAGTAACTGGGGTGTGGAGGTCAGATAGGCAGTCGCTCCATGTAAAATACTGGTATTCAGCTGCATCCAGTCACATACAACATAGTTGAGAAAAGGCTATGCAGATGCAGATAATAGCATCTTCTGATAAGGTGATGACTTTTGCGCCACCAAGTATTACAAAAAACTAACTCAGCGCTTTTATTTTTTGGAACAGACAGATGTTCCGTATAAATCTGTAACACCTGCCAAACATGACGGATCATCTATCTTCATTTATTCCCTTTTTCTTTTCAGATTTTCCTCGGTAAGAAACCAACTAGGTACTTAGACAAATCTTTTGTTAGAAGGTATCAGTAACACGAAACACAATATATATTTTTCTTAAGGAGGTATTAGTATTACTACTTAATAGATACTATTTTTCATTTATTCTCGTTTCTTCCATCACAGATTTTCTTTCACAATTCATTTTTTTAGTGTAGATAAGTAAATAATATCTTGTTAGGTATTAGGTACTTTCTTTTTATTCAGTACTAGCTTTAGCTCGCGGCTTCGCTCGCGTGGACGTCGGAAATATCTACTAACCCTATGGACTCCGGTCTGAAATAAAAATATTCTATTCTATTATATATCCCATGGGAACGTAGGTACTACCGGGACAAAACTCCAGGTTCAACTATCTGTGAGTGAAATTTTATCCAAATCAGTTCAGCCGTTTTTGCGTGCCACATGTATAATTATTACATAATAATATATATGTATAGGATGGTACGATTATAAGGATAGAAGTTTATTGTAATGTCTTAGTATTATAGTATTTCCATTATATGGATGGAAACTAATTACGACTCACTCAATTTAAATAACATAATTTTAACTTATTCATCTGTATGTAGGAGTCTTTGGTCAACTGGACCCACTCGAAATGGACCCACGGGATCACTCAACCCAATCACATTTTGAATAGGTCGACTGGACCCACTGCCCAATTTCATCATTATGTTAGTACAGTCACGGAGTAAAGCTGTCACCAACCACCAATCTCTTATGGAAAAGTGTTAACGGTGGAAATCTAACTTAGAATGATGTATTAATGATTCTAATGATTATAATTCTCTAATATGTACCTGTTATTGTCGCGAATCATATTTTGATCAAGATACAACCTGACACTGACCTGCAAATTGCAAAAAACTTAAGATTTGAATTTGGCGAACTACCCATCAACTATCAACTACCCATTCACCTTAAAATATATTATTTGATCTACCCGGCGTGGCGGGCCGCTAGTAGATAATAATCCCATTGAATAGTTATAAAGGTCAACTATTCCGCCCAAATACGACACATTCAACCACATTTGTTTAGTTACCCGACCCTATAACACTATGATAGATGGGTTCATCTCGACGTTCATCCACGTCATAATATCATATTACAATGAGCTCCGAGCCACACTGTTGACTTCACAAACAAAGGCTTGTTTGTGGCCCTGTAATTACACAGACTTGCTTGAAAGTTTACGTTACTTGCGTCTGATAATAGTGTAGTTTCTGAGATTGTCTGTGTATTTTTGTTAATAGTGTGCAATGTTTGTTAAGATAACGACGTGGTCCAAGTGAATGAACTAAGTAAGAACAAAGGAGTCTCTTTGTTAAAGGGGATGCGTTATGGTAGCCTGCGAAATACAAAATGTCATACGTATTTTGCAATTTGCAGGTTATTGCGTAATACACTATCAGTAGAAATCGTTTTCATTTTGACAGTTCAACAACATTCATTGCGTTATTTACGGTGTTGAGTAAAGACAAATTTTTCGAACATATGTAGCAATGGATTAGCAATATGCTTCAAAATTAATTCAGATTGAGATTGATAATGTGTTAGGCAATTAGGGTGCTGATACTGATCTGCAAATTGCAAAAAACGTAAGAAAATTTGAATTTCGCGGGTTCCCCTGACGAAAAGTTCGCATTTACACTACGTCCGGTCGTCTCAAGAAGTTTTAACTGAAAATTCTACCGCATTTTAGTGCTGTTTAAAACTGCGGTTTGGAACTACATATTAAGTGCGTTTTCGTTATAAAATTACCATTTGGGAGTTAGTTTTAGGTTTTCTGCGGCTTTTGAGAATATTATACTTAGCCGGTTGGGGACTTATAGAACACTGAAAATTCCTACTTTTATAATGCATTTTCTTCTAACGTTACTTATTTTTTTAAAAGGAATCGTTATTTGCTTCAGCGCTGGGAGAGGAATAATTTTAACCGTTGATAAGGGACGAACCAAAGAGAATATAATATAGTCTTTGGGACGAACTCATCAGAAAAATATTTAAGGTTTGGGAAAACGGCCTTATTAATATGAATAGAAACCCCGTCCCTTATGACGCATATATAGGTACATATAACGCACATATCCGCGTAGTGCTAATGAAATTTTATAAGGCCGCGAACGTGTCAAAATGCCTGTGTGGTTTAATTTTGGCTCCTGGTACTATTTTGGAAGGTGAGTATTTTACGGAAAATATTTACTGGAATTCGGCTTAACGTGCTTTCCGTGCCTCGGAAAGCACGCTAAGCCGTTGGTCTCGGCTGTCATTAGTGGATTTTTGACAGTCGTTACGGGTAGTCAGAAGCCCGAAAATCTGACAACCAGTCTTACCAAGGGGTATCGTATTACCCAGTAACTGGGCTGTGGAGGTCAGATAGGCAGTCCATGTAAAATACTGGTATTTCAGCTGCATCCGGTTAGACTGGAAGCCGACCCCAACATACTTGGGAAAAGGCTAGGCAGATGATGATGATTTACATATGGAATGTTACCACATATTTTTGGAATTCATTGTAGGTGTTTGGAGCAATGATTTCAAAAGTAAGGATACGCCCGTCTGAACATTTTACATAGAAGTTCTTCGTTCGAAATTCGAAGTTCGCGCGCACCACTGTCAACTGAGTCGCGTTGGCCCTAAAACCGTCATTTTAGGGCCAGCGCGCTGGTGCCATTTAGTCGCGCCGTTAGCCCGGTCCTTACGCTAGTAATATATATGTCAATGGTTTGGAGTTTTAAATTTTTTGGTACAGGTTGACATTTTTCACAGAGCTCCTTACTCAGTGACCATGACTATGATAAATTTAAATCGATTTCAAAATAGTTTTTATAAACGTTTTAAATTTTCAAATCCATCTTGACATGAGGGGTAGAATCATACGAGGCGGGTCCATGTTAAATGATCAAAGATTAGGTGCCATGAGCTTTTGTCATAAGCAACAGTACCTATCCTAACAGCTATAACAATCACGTTCGAGATAATAAACAAAAGAAAAAGGACATCAATGTTTCGCGTAAGTAATACAATGTTTTGTGAACAATAAAACGACGTACAACCTCGGGCAAAGGTTCTATGTAGGTAATAAAAAGGATAGACAAGAAGAATGGCGCACTGTGCTCTTTCCATTTTAAATTGAATTTGATAAAAGTTTGACATTTTTATAGAACGTCCATCTTGGACGCGTTCATTTTGAACAAAGTACTTTATGCTGCATGCAGCAGTTTGCGTTTGAATTTCGAATTGTTTATTCGACGCGTTTTTTCATTGACCCGCATCCCGAAGCCATTTTTGTTTATGCTTTTCACCACTGCACCAATATTTCGTTGCCTGCGTGATTTTAGAGCCATATCTATGCATCAAACACAAACACGACACAGGGACAGGGCAGATCGCTTCTTGCCAGGGTCGCGGGTTGTTGGAAAGAGATACCGTGGCCCCTGGCACAGGCAACTGAAGAAACACGAATGGGTATTATCAATCAGTAAAAGTGTGACACGCCCTCCCCGCTCCGCCCAGAGCGGGACAAGTTATTTGATAATTTCCCAACAAAAAAAAAAAAAGACAGATCGCTTTGAATGTAAATAAAGAATTTGACCTCATATGCGTGGGTACGTAGGGTAAGCACACAAAGGCACCTAGCCAGCCCGCGCCGTAGCTGAGCTATTCCCGACTGTGACCTTTGAGTTGGTTTCGGCCTTTCTTCTCGGAGCAGTCAGATAGGAAAAGCCGATCTCATGAAGCTTTAAATAATAATAATTTGATCCAGCCTGTCCCATCTTGCTGTTCTCTCCCCAGCGACACCCTAAGCCGAGGTTCGTACCCCACAGTAGGTGCCCTCACTTAGTCTATTAGATATTCGCCCCTGCCTGGAGGCTTTGAGTTTACTTAAGGCCACCACAGGATAGTCCGGTTAAGTAGTCACGGTCAACTTACGAGATGCCATTTCTCAAAAAAAAAAGGTTGGCTTAACGGTCATTGCCCTTTCCCTAATGTCTCTCCGTTATAGGAACCCAAAAAATAGTTTTAAAAGAGTACCTAACCGTGGAGTTTCTTGCCGGCTCGTCTCCATAGGAAATGACCTTCAAATGTAGCACTGTTTATATTAAGTAGAGCAGCTGTAAGTTTCCCGAATAGAATAAAATATAATAAATAAACTTTCCTCGCGACATTTTCCTCAATCCTCCGTATCACAAGCCGTTACCATGACAACCGATATCCACACAACTTTTGAGTCAGACATCCCCTTATGTACTCATTTGTTATTATATTCATTCGTGTAAGAACTACTCACGCGTTTCAGATATGAAAATACTACCCTCTTAGCTCTTACCTCTAGACAAAGGCGACAAGTAATGATAATGAACACTGGCGCCTCCAGCAGAGCATCCCGTCAGTGTGATGCTGTCAGGGTTTCCGCCGAACATCAGGATGTTGTTCTTAATCCAGTGCAGGGCGAAGGCCTGGTCCTTGAGTCCGTTGTTACCGGGGGCGATCTCGTCACCGGTGCTGAGGAAACCTGGTGAACATAGCAAAAGAGGAATAATTATATAGGTACTTGTATTGGTGAGGACTTGGGAATACAAAAATAAAACTACAGACAAAAAAAGAAAAACAGTCGCCTATAGAAAAAAAAAATACGAAATCGATCCAAAATTGACGGAGAAATCGGTGAACATACATAAAAAAAAACATAAAGTCGAACATATAACCTCCTCCTTTTTGGAAGTCGGTTAAAAGTGTCAATTTGTTCGTTTCGGGCGAGTAAAGTCTTGCGAATCGAGCACAAAGTTACGACTGAATACAGTCTCATATAATCTGCTACAGTAACTAAATCGAAGGGAAATACTGCCATCAATACGCTTGGCAAATGGATTATCTTTTATCTAAATGAAAGAAAAACCAATATTGCGATATAATATAGATACAATACAAAGATAAACAGTTTTATTTGTTCATTGTTATTCTGGCCATTATATGTAAAATGATTGGGGCTGGGTCGTGAATTATTCTTCGCCCTGGGCACAAAATACAGAGAGTACAGAAGGCAATCTACGTACAAAGTGCGCTCGAGCAACGCACACGTAGACATCGCTCACGGACACGTTATCTCCGACTGGTTGGGAGTAGTGCGAGCGCGAGTGCCATCCGCTTGAGACACGCGTCTGTGAAGTGCAAAAATGGAGCAACAAAAAAATGGCTATCTAAGCTCGATTTATATAATAGTTTCCTAGTTTGAATCAGTATAAACGAAGTAACTTTTTTGTAAGGTAAATTCACGCCACCAACTATTACGTATGTTGAAAACATGATTTTTTGTTTGTGTAGATATTGTATAGTTTTTAGTGTCATTTGATAGGTTTAGGTCTAAAACGAATAGGGCAAAATAAAATCCGTTTTGAAGCTATTAGGGATTATCGATAGTGAAAATTGACAATTAATGTAAAATTTTATGTTTTTGTTCTGTAAAGTTTTTTTATTGTAATAAGTACTATTGTTGAGGGGCGGTGACCGTTGACACGTCCAGTATCTAACGGCCGTACCCTGGGACAGTCTCCCACGTTTTGACGTATGTTCCCTACTTACTCTGCTGGTGGCACACGTCACCACGCTCCCCTGAAAGCGTACGTAGTGGTGGGTACAACCCACTAGGCGGACCTCGGAGGGATGGGCAGCGAAGAGGCGGTGAAATAAAAATGCAGAATTTTCTTGATTCTTGCTTGTAGATTTCGGCTTGTTCTTGTTGTTGTTGCCTCTTCGACGGCTGAGCTGTGACTGAATTTTGCAACCAAATGTCGCTTAATTTATACCCGGTGAGGCCGGCCTAAGTTACCTTAAAGAGAACCGCGTATTTTGGATCTCTTTTGCTTGTATTTTTCACTAAGCCGAAATCTTTAAGCCTTTATTTTATAAACCTTTTATGATACAATTTTACAGTTTGTTATTGTTTATCCTTCCTTACATAGTCCTTATGCTAATTAAACACTAATTTACATCTTAACTATAAACAATAAAAAAATCCTAGAACATTAACTGTAAAAATTGCGACTTTACGTATTTTCACTATACAAAATCCCTTATAATTTCTAAACTAACTGTCCGATTTTCATAATTCAAACGGTATACATAGTTTTATGCCTAAACCTATCCTTTAAAACAAAAATTATCAAAATCTATCCATAAACAAAAAAGTGAGTTTTCAAGTTACGTAATTTTTACTTGAACTAAATTATTCTTATAAGAATCCTTTCAAAAACAGTCTTATTGGTTTATAGTACAAAAACTAATAACAAATCTAACTTAAGTGACTAATTAGAAACATAGAAAACACAAAATAAATCACTTTAAAAGTTTCTAAGTTAATAACAATATTCTTACATCATTTTTGCGTAGCGGTCCCGGCACTACTTGCGCCCATGTGCCTAGATAGGGTCTCGTCGCCGACATTCTCCCCCTCGTGCGCAGCACCATCCTCCTGGCTCGGCGAAACTCCCGGCACCAACAGCACCACTCTCGAACTGGGTCTTCGCAGCACTCCTCCTCGTGTCTCGACGTCGACGATTCTGGTCCGCCCGTCTGGTCCCGGATACACCTGCTGGATTCTGCCGCGTGGCCAGGTGCATCTTGGCAGGCTGTGGTCGACGATCAGAACGATGTCACCGATGCGTAGGTCTGTGGCGCTGCTTCTTCCCGTCGTCTTCCTCGGCAGTAGAGTAGGCAGGTATTCTCGCAGCCAGCGTTGCCAAAAGTGGTCGGCAAGTCGCTGCGTTGTCTTCCAGGTGTGTCTGCCCACGAGCTCGTCGTCTTTGAAGCTGCCGATTCTCGTTGCGCCGCAGGATCGCCCGAGGAGGAAGTGGTTAGGAGTGAGTGCTTCCTCCTCAAGGCTCTCGGAGAGATGAGTGAGAGGCCGAGAGTTGACTATGTGCTCGGCCTCAAGTAGGAGGGTGTGGAGTACCTCCTCTCGTGGATGTCTTTCGTTGAGTGTGGCGTTCAGTGCGGTTTTTATTGATCGCACCAAACGCTCCCATGCGCCGCCCATGTTAGGCGCACCAGGAGGGATGAATGCCCACTGCACGCCGATCTTCTCTGCTTCTGAGATGAGGTCTTCTTTCTTCATGTCGTCTAACGCTTCTTTCAGTTCTTTATTTGCGCCGACGAAGTTGGTCCCGTTGTCGGAGTAGATGATCTTCGGCATTCCTCTTCTCGCGGCGAATCGTCGTAGTGCCATGATCATACTGTCGGTGGAGAGGGAAGGAGTGAGCTCAATGTGCACAGCTCTTGTGGTTAAGCATGTGAATAGAGCACCCCATCTCTTCTCTTGACGTCTTCCCACGGTGATCGTCATTGGGCCGAAGTAATCTACTCCGGTGCACGTAAAGGGAGGGTTGCTGTGCATCAGTCTCTCCTTAGGTAAGTTGCCCGTCGGTAGTTCTTGTGGTTTTGCCTTCTTCGTTTTGCACCACTGACATTGATGCTGAACTGCCTTGATTGCTGACCTCAACCCTAGCACCCAGTAGCGTTGTCGTACTTCGTTCATCACTGTTGCGTGGTTTCCGTGATTGAAACGGCAGTGGAACTCTTCAATGATGAGTCGTGTTATTCTTTCCTTACTGTCGAGCACGATGGGTCGCTTGTAGTCTCTGGTTACGCCCTGTATCGCGTCGATTCTTCCTTTCAAACGCAGGAGACCTTCTTCTATCACTACGTCGAGCTTCTTCAACTTGCTGTTGCCTTCTAGCTGTTTCCCTTGCTCTAGTCGCTTGATGTCTTCTCTGAAACTTCTCTGTTGACTTCCTTTTAGTAGCAGGGCTTCAGCTCGCTCCAGCAGCTCTGTGGTTAGTGGTACGTAATTTCTTTCTGGTCTCTTCGGAGACGAATGTTGCTTCTCGACTGTCTTCGTCTTCTTTCCTTTCGTCTTTCTCCAGGTGGGATCTTCTTTGCTGACGTTGACCTTTTCTTTTGTTCTGCAGAGTTGTATGAACTGCAGTACCCTTGCGGTAGCTCGCCAAAGTCTCGTCCAAGACGAAAACCTCTCAGGATCTGGTGATGGATGAGTTGTGATTGCTGTTGCTGCGACGTCCGTTATCTTTTCTTCGCCGGTGGTTTCCTTTTTAAATGTTCTTGCTTCAGGCCAGTGAGTTTCTTCTTTTCTTAAGAATTCTGGGCCGTTGTACCATCGGTGATCGCAATTGAAGTTCTCCGGTACGTCGCGCGTTGAGTCATCTGCAGGGTTCTGTGTCGTAGGCACCCATCTCCAATCTTGAGGCTTGGTGAGATCTTCTATTTCGGCCAAGCGATGAGCCACGAACGTTTTGAAGGTTCTCGGGTCCGTCTTGATCCAGGAGAGCACAATACTGGAGTCTGTCCAGAATGTTTTCCTTACTGCCTTCAGATCCATTTCTTCTTCCACTGAATGGGCTAGTCGGCTTCCAAGGAGGGCCGCCTGTAGCTCCAGTCTTGGGATCGATACCGGCTTCAACGGAGTGACTCGTACTTTCGCTGCCACTAAGCTGACGTGGTATGTTCCGTTCGCATCTTCTGTTCTCCAGTAGACTGTAGCTGCATACGCCGTTTCGCTCGCATCTGTGAACGTGTGCAGCTCCCCCTCGGTGCGATGTGGCGCCAGGCATCTTGGAATCTGAAGATCTTGTAACAGCTTCATGTTCTCAAGATATATTTTCCATGCTTCGTATTCCCTTTTTTCTATTTCTTCGTCCCAACCGACGCCGCTCCGCCATATGTTCTGAAGCAGCTTCTTGCCTTGGATGAGGACTGGTGACGCTAACCCCAATGGGTCGAAGGTAGACATAACGGCGCTGGTGACTTCCCTCTTCGTAAGCACCTTGACTCCCTTTGCTATTTCTTCTGGAGTGTTCCGGAGGTTTGCCCTGAAGCCGATGGAGTCCCTTTCTGTGAACCAGCGTAGTCCTAGTGTCTTTTCTTCTTTTTCACCAAGGTTTACTTCCGTTTTTTCGATTGTTTCAGTCTTTATGTCTTGCAGCAGTTCAGGTCTGTTTGATGCCCATGCCCTGAGTTCGAAACCCGCCTTCTTGTGTATGAAGTCCACCTGCGCTGTTATCCTTCTGAAGTCTTCTTCTGAATGGAAGCTGTGCAAGTAGTCGTCCATGTAGTGATTCAGCTCGACTGCCCTTGTCGCCTCTGGATACTGTTCCTTGTAGTCCGCTGCGTTTCGGTTTTTTACGTAGATGGCCATGCTTGGAGATGATGTTGCGCCGAAAATAACTGATGTCATTCTGTACTTCTTAGGCGGCACGTCGCGATGATCTCCGCGCCACAAGAACCTTAAGCTGTCTCTATCTTCTGGTCTGATGCGAACTTGTAGAAACATTTCCTTGATGTCGGCCGCTACTGCCAAAGGTCCTTGTCGAAACCTCACTAGTACACCGAAGAGTGATTGCAGTAGATCTGGTCCAGGCAGTAGAGCGTCGTTGAGGCTTTTCCCTTTCGACTTGGCTGCTGCGTCGAAGACGATCCTTATCTTCTTCTTTAATGGATGAACTACGGAGAAATGAGGGAGGTACCATAACTTCTTAGAATCTTCTGGTTCGTCAGGTGCTTCTTCTGCATATTTGTTGTCGATTAGATGCTGGATCTGCTTGCCATATTCTGTCTTCAAATGAGGATCCTTGTCTATCTTCTTTTCGATGTTGATTAATCGGTTCTTGGCAGACGTGTAGCTTTCTGGCATTCGTTCTTCTTCATTCTTCCATAGGAGTCCAGCTTCAAATCGACCATCTTCAAGTCTTCTGCAGGTTTTCTCTAGGATGGCGAGTGCTCTTCCTTCTGAATCTGTAGTGGGTCTTCTTGGTTGCACACCAAGTGCCTCGATCGCGAAGTGATCCTTGATGGCTTGATGCATCTCTTCTTCTGGCGTGCTGACATGTAGACATGTGTTCAGGAAGTGTACTGGTCTTGCACCTCCGCTGTCTGACCCGTGGAGCACCCATCCAAGTCCTGTTCTTGAAGCAACTGGTTCCCCTGGTTTCCCTCTTCTTACTTCTTGAGTCACAATTAGCTCCCAATTGTCTTGACCAATGAGCAATTGTGGTGACTCCCCTTCGTAATATAGAGAGTCGGCGATCTTCTTTAAGTGCTGATAATCTTGAATCTTCTTCTTGTCTAGGAACTGTGGAGTAAGCTTCAAATCGTTGATTGTGCGGACTCTCTTCAGTGTCTTCTTGTTCTCCTGATGAACCCCTTTCACCATAAGGTCCAGCATCTGAGAATCCTTATTCCTTATCAACCTGCCTCCCACTGTTTCAATTACCAGCTCTTCCTTGCTTCCTTGTGCGCCGACTTCTTGTGCCACCTTCTCATCCAGAAGTGACACGGTTGACCCTTCATCCATAAGGGCTAATATTTTCTTTGATCCTTTTGTCCCGAAGACTTCTACTGGAACTATCTTCAGGTATGCTTTAATGTTGTTGACTGCGTTCACTGATGTCGTGACGCTCACCGCCTCTTGTGGTGTCTCGCTCTTCTTTTCCTCCGAGGTCCTTTCTTCTGACTCGACGTGCAGCAGATGATGATGCCACCTCTTGCATTCTTTGCACGGTGGTTTTCTGCAGCTCTCCTTCCTGTGTTTCCCTTGAAGACATTTGAAGCAGACGCGACTCTTCTTAACTGTTGCCCACCGATCTTGCACTGACATCTTCTGGAACTTCTGACATTCGACGAGAAAATGTTCACCCTCACATATAGGGCAGGTCTTCTCTTGTTGTCTTGAATCCTTTTCTTTGAAGTTCTTTTCTTTCGTTGAATGTGCTGCTTGTCGATTGGTCTTCTTGAACCCGCTTCTTTCTTCTGAAGTCGCGAAGGCTCCACATTTGTCCGCTTCTATGTTCAGGAACTTGGATACTAGCGTCAGGTCGGAGAAGTCGCCTTCTTCTGATGCTGCAGTGAAGTCATACCATCGGAACTTGAGAATCGTCGGCATCTTGTCCACGATTTGTTTCACCATTTCAGGTGAATGCAGGTACTGTGGTTTCTTCAGTCCTTTTATTGCTGCTACGCTGTTGTTGATTTGGCTCGCGAAGACGCAAATGTCCCTTGGATTTTCTGAAATCTTCGGTAGCGCCTTGACCTTATCCAATTCTGCCAAAACCAGCGCATCAGGTCTTCCATATCTTCTTCTGAGGGCTTGCATTACTTCTGACGGAGAGGCTTCGGAGTACAACAGGCTCTTGATAGCTTCTCTTGCGTTGCCCTTCAGCGCTCTTCTTAAGCGCGCCATATTCTGGACTTCGTTGAACATTGGTGCTGTATCTTCATAAACAACCTTGAAGGCCAACCACTCGCCGCTGTTGCCGTCGAAGTAGGGTAGCTCGTGGATGTAGCTTGGCTGTGCTGCTGGTCCTCCTCTTGTGGAAAAGGCTTCTTTCAAGGCAGTCGCCAACGCTTGAATCTCGATCGTAGCTCCTTTCGTTGAAGAGTTCTCTTCAGGCTTCACCTTCTGTGGCTCTTCTGCAGTGTGTTGACCTCGCTGCTCTGGTTGTTTCTTGTTGCCATCTTCTAATACTGATGACTCGATCCAGTTCCGCACCTGGGCTGTTCTGTCTTCCTGGTCTTCGTCATCCACGAAGTCCTCATCTTCACATTGTGTCATCTCCAGTCTGACTCGGGCTAGCTTCGCCGCAGCCTGTGCTTGTTTCAGTTCCAGGCGTGCTAATTCTTCTCTGGCTTCCAGCTCGCGTCTTCTGGCCAAGGAGCTCGTGGTCCTGGTAGACCTGGCACGACGACTGACCCCCTTCGGTTTTAGGGTCGTGGTTGAACCATGGACACCCTCTTCCGGGACATCTTCTGGGGTCTTCTTCGTCGTCTTCTTTCGTGTGGCATCTTCCTTCTTCTGTTCACTCTTGGATGACGCCGTGGTCACAGTCTCAACCGTGGTTCCTTCCGTAGTCGTTGTACCCGAAGAAGTGTTGGTGCCTGATGATGCTGACGCTGACGCAGACGTGACCCCTTCTGACCCTGACGTTTCTACTGTCGCGTCCACATTGGTAGGACGGGACGGGGGGCGTAAGGGGGCATCCTTCTGCGACCTGGTTACTGGCATCTTGCAGTCTTCTTAATCTTCTGGCTTCTTCTTGCAGGGATCCGGCTCTCGAAGGACCAATTGTTGAGGGGCGGTGACCGTTGACACGTCCAGTATCTAACGGCCGTACCCTGGGACAGTCTCCCACGTTTTGACGTATGTTCCCTACTTACTCTGCTGGTGGCACACGTCACCACGCTCCCCTGAAAGCGTACGTAGTGGTGGGTACAACCCACTAGGCGGACCTCGGAGGGATGGGCAGCGAAGAGGCGGTGAAATAAAAATGCAGAATTTTCTTGATTCTTGCTTGTAGATTTCGGCTTGTTCTTGTTGTTGTTGCCTCTTCGACGGCTGAGCTGTGACTGAATTTTGCAACCAAATGTCGCTTAATTTATACCCGGTGAGGCCGGCCTAAGTTACCTTAAAGAGAACCGCGTATTTTGGATCTCTTTTGCTTGTATTTTTCACTAAGCCGAAATCTTTAAGCCTTTATTTTATAAACCTTTTATGATACAATTTTACAGTTTGTTATTGTTTATCCTTCCTTACATAGTCCTTATGCTAATTAAACACTAATTTACATCTTAACTATAAACAATAAAAAAATTAACTGTAAAAATTGCGACTTTACGTATTTTCACTATACAAAATCCCTTATAATTTCTAAACTAACTGTCCGATTTTCATAATTCAAACGGTATACATAGTTTTATGCCTAAACCTATCCTTTAAAACAAAAATTATCAAAATCTATCCATAAACAAAAAAGTGAGTTTTCAAGTTACGTAATTTTTACTTGAACTAAATTATTCTTATAAGAATCCTTTCAAAAACAGTCTTATTGGTTTATAGTACAAAAACTAATAACAAATCTAACTTAAGTGACTAATTAGAAACATAGAAAACACAAAATAAATCACTTTAAAAGTTTCTAAGTTAATAACAATATTCTTACATCATTTTTGCGTAGCGGTCCCGGCACTACTTGCGCCCATGTGCCTAGATAGGGTCTCGTCGCCGACAACTATGTTTATTGTTTTGTTTTAATATTGTAGAATAAGCTCAACAATAAATCAAATAACTAGATACGAGTGCCACTACCACGATAGTTTTTTGTGCCCATGCCAAAGTTGACAACCCTAGCGCGACCGCCGAGGGTAGGTATCAAAACTGAAGTACGTACATGTGATTGCCTTCTGTACTCTCTGTATTTTGTGCCCTTGGGCCAACGATATAAGGGACGGTTGACTTCGATTTAAATATAAATGAGTTTTGTGGAGTTTGTTTCGGGCGATATTCTCTTACTTATTGTCTCTAAAACTAACGATAAACTGTTCGGTTTTACGAACTTGCTTCGTTTGAAAGAAATTAAAGTTTTTAAGTAAGGGTTAAGTAGTTTCTGAGTATTTGTTTTGTCTTTATTAATTGTAAAGTTACTTTTATGACCCCGAGATTGTTGGATTAAATGGTTGTGTAAGGACAAGGAATGTCAGTAGAAACGAGATAGGACTGTAGTTGATGATAGTAGTTGACGACGACATAACAAGCTATTATTTCCAGTTTTACCTGACCTAGCATTGTAAAGGCTTTTCGTACAATATATGATCAAACGAACTTCCAAGTGAAGTTCGATCATTATTATGATGAGTTGCTTCATTTGAAGATATGATTATAACAATGTAGTTTCCCTACTTACTTGGTAACTTCGCACATATTTTAAAGATTTTTTAAAACTATTAGGTGACGTAATTCCGGTCTGACTGCACCTCGGTTGACACTTTGACGTGTAGCTCATTTTTTAGAGTCATGAGTATGATATAAAACTTTCTCTATATCTGGGAATCTTCAAGCGTCAGGGAGGGAGGGTGATCATATTATCTTCAAATGAAGCAACTCATCATAATAATGATCGAACTTCACTTGGAAGTTCGTTTGATCATATATTATAACTCGTTGCTTCATTTTTCAGATATGATTATAACAATGTAGATGTTAAGAGTCAGAAAGTTTTGAAATGGAAAACAATAAGGTTTTAAACATTATGGTTTTATTTACCTATAGACAAATCAGCCTTATAGTTATACTTATGTTTCCGTAATGGTACGTTACATTTATATTTACTTATTTCGAATTAACTTCAACGAGCTAAACATAAAGATCTTATCGATCACATGAACATAACATAAATAAACATTTCTGTAGTGTAATATAATCTTATAATAGGTACCTATAGTTAATAGGAATTAATAATCAGTCTGTATGTCTAATCGTAAGCAAACAAATTTGGCAAATTCGCCTTCGTTTATAACGCACCTATTATAAAAACGAGCAAATGAATTAGATGAACTAATAGTCCACCCTGCGCTTTTGCGAATGGTTTCTATATTAACTCCTGGCTAAGCTTGCGGCCGAGGTTGACGCGAGCCGTGTACTGTGCGCGGCGAATACACTGGTATCAATGCCGCTTTCTGACAAGACTTGTTTGATCCATCTACTGATGGTTTGCGTGGTAGCGGGTTTTTGTGGCCGTTTGTACGTCAACAACAGATTGTTTGTACTCTCAGGTCTTATGTTTTTAGTTATAGAAATATAACCTGAGAGCACCGTAGCTGGACATATACGCGTATTTTTCCTGAAGTATGGCAAGAACAATATTGGCTGGTCTCTGCCGGGTGCGGATGTCTTTATGATGTCTGTTATGACGATTTTTATGCCGCTATCAGAGAAAAGTATGTTCTCGAGTTTAATTAAAGACAGCGTTTGTACCCTGTGAGCTGTACAAATTGCAAGTAGGATCACCAGTTTTTTTTTTTTTTTTTTTCGTGTTAGAACTCACTAGGGAACCATGTTGAGACATGGTTTAAAACCAATTCGGGATTCCAGGCGGTGGAGTACTTGGGTTTTATGGGTCTTAATTTATAAACAACGTCGGAAACTATAAGGCTTTGCAATAGTGGGAACCATGGCTGTGATGGCCAGTTGGGATAAACTAGTAAGCCATGTGCATTTGTCATCAATAATTTTTCTAAGGCATTTTAATACCAGGGAAAATGGTGGAAAAGCGTAGAAGAAATGGCTCTGCCAGTCCATCGTAAATGCGTCTACGGATGCTGCGTCAGGGTCTTGTTTCCGTGAGATGAATGTGGTACACTTCGCATTATCGCGGGACGCGAATAAGTCTATTTCAGGTTGACCAAAATATTTTATAATGTCTTGGAATGCTTCATCGGAAAGTGACCATTCAGTATCCGGATTGACTACTCTAGACGCGGCGTCTGCCCGGTTTTCTTTGGAATTTACGTATGATAGGTATATGACCTATAGGTTGCGCTGTTCACAACATTTCCAAAGGGACCTAGCCAAGTCGTTTAAGTGGGGGTATTGAATACCCCCATACGATTTACATAACTGATCCCAGTGGTGTTGTCCATGCGCAGTAATATTGTTTATTTTATTTATTTATTGGTTGCATCACTGGCGAAGGATTTCAAACCTAGAAAGGCTGCCATCAGCTCTAAGTAATTGATATGACAATAATTTTCTGAAGACTTCCATTTGCCATGTACTTGAGCGTTGTTGCAAACAGAACCCCAGCCTGACATCGACGCGTCGGTATAGATTTCGATGTCAAAATTTGGCTGTCGCATAAAGTTGCGTGCTGTATTAACATTTGATAGCCACCAGTTCAGATCCTCTAATATAATATTAGGTAGGTTAATTTTAGCTTCGTAATTATTATTATGCTTAAGTAACGCTAGAAACTTCTGGCGTTCTAAAATCTTAGTGTATACCCAAGCGTATTTAAGGGCTGGGCTAGTGGCGACTAGAATACCGATAAAGCGAGCTAATTCGCGGATGGAACATGGCTGTAATTTAGTGAATTTTGTTACTAATTCGATGATGTTACGTCGCTTATCGGCTGGCAATTGTATAGGTACTGAGATACCTGGTATCGTAACAAAATCCTAAGTACTTGCAGAATTGTCGCGGTTTTAACATACTTTTATCGTAATTGACAACAAACCCTAGAAACTCGAGTAGTTTCAAAGTTTCATTTACGTTATTATGACCATTCTCGTAAGTATTTCCAATGCATAAAATGTCATCTAAATAACAAACTGACTGAAAACCGTGATGTCTGAGGTAAGTTATGACTTCCTTCATAACCTTAGTGAATACCCGTGGGGCAACGGATAAGCCAAACGCCAACGGCATGCAATTAAAGCCATATGTTCTTAGCGAATTATTGGGCTGAAATTGATAAATATTTACGGTCGGAATGCCTAAGAGGAAATACGCATCTTTTAAGTCGATGGTAGCAAGGTATCCATCGCGTGGTATCAATTTGCATGCTGTTCGGTAATCCTCCATTTTTAAAATGTTCGCTCTTGATTAGCTTGTTTAAGGTTTTTAGGTTTAATATAAAGCGTTTATCGCCGTTAGGTTTTAGTGTGAGGAATATTTTAGAAATAAATTGATCTTTAGTCACATTGCACTCTGAGATAGCCCCTAAAGATTTGAGTTTCATAACGGCTTTCATCATATCTGATTTCTCAGTATTTGATAGGTTGTTTTAGGTATTATTGATTGTCGTACATGTGTATGAAAGGGTATTGGATAACCATGTTTTAACCAATCAAGAACAACATTGTTATTTTTAGCCATCGGTCATAAAATTGGGTAAGTCTAACCGCATGTACCTGCGTTAACGGTGACGCTGAGCGGGAGCCCGAGGTTTGTCCTGCGAGGCCGGGCGTTGTGGCGGCTGTGCTGACATCATGTACGGACAGCGATTCCCCGCCGTCGTCATCGGCCTCCTGTATGCACCCCCCCCCCCCCCTGTTCGCTGGGTATCGAGGAGGCAGGTTCCAGTTTCCCGGGTAGGACTGGCGGGTATTAGGAAGTTGAGGCGATTTTGATACTTTGCGGTCTTTTTTATGGAAAGGCCTTGCTTTTCAATGGCCTTGGCGGCTTTAATTTTTTCTGATAAGAACGAGCCAAACAGTCATTTATCCCGTTCGGACTCGTTGATGATATTTATGAATGCCTTGTCCAAGCTAGGTGTGATTAATTTCACTCGAGCCTTGATGGCGGTGATTCCCGCACTAGCTGTTGTTGAGACGCTGTAAGTGTCTTGTCGCGGTTGCGAACCATGTCCGGTACCGCCGCCGAGATTTCAGCATTCAACTTGGGTGCTTGAATTAGCCTACAATTGTCTGGCACAAGGTACTCTTTCAGTACCTTGTCCTTGTTTTCTTTAGGCATTCCTTTCCTTAGCAAAGGAAGCCACAACTGCGATAGATTATCGTGAATGTTATCGCCGTAGTCAGGCGAATCTGATGTGGATTCACCGAGTGGCGACAGTAGATCAGGATCTAACAGTCTAACTCAGGTTCCATGCTACCAGTAGTTGCCTCAGGGGGACAGGGTTCCGCCTGGGCATAGTGTTGGTTAGGAATGTCGCCCGATTCCGATTCCACGTCTTGTGGTACGTCGGTTGGCACGGGTACTGGCTCCATAATAGCTTCATTATCATTGCCTGGGACCACATCAGGATCTTCGCTACCTAAAATTACAATTTGTAATTAAGGTTGTGAAGATAACAATTCTGAGGGTAGTGTAAGAAATAAAATTTCTTAATTGATTTTGCACGTTAACGTTACATCTGTTTTAGATTGTACGTATTTTCTGTGCTTGTTTGTCATCGTTAAAGACTCGCAGTCAATCCCGATGCAATATTAAAGAATAAAATTTCTTAATTGATTTTGCACGTTAACGTTACATCTGTTTTAGATTGTACGTATTTTCTGTGCTTGTTTGTCATCGTTAAAGACTCGCAGTCAATCCCGATGCAATATTAAAGAATAAAATTTCTTAATTGATTTTGCACGTTAACGTTACATCTGTTTTAGATTGTACGTATTTTCTGTGCTTGTTTGTCATCGTTAAAGACTCGCAGTCAATCCCGATGCAATATTAAAGAATAAAATTTCTTAATTGATTTTGCACGTTAACGTTACATCTGTTTTAGATTGTACGTATTTTCTGTGCTTGTTTGTCATCGTTAAAGACTCGCAGTCAATCCCGATGCAATATTAAAGAATAAAATTTCTTAATTGATTTTGCACGTTAACGTTACATCTGTTTTAGATTGTACGTATTTTCTGTGCTTGTTTGTCATCGTTAAAGACTCGCAGTCAATCCCGATGCAATATTAAAGTTTAACTTTTATAATTTAGTTTTGAACAATGTCAAAGTTATTGACTCGCAGTCAATCCCAGAGCATTTACAAAACTGATATTTTCACTATTCACTTCTAGATCACCAAAGAATAAAGTATACTTTGCTTACCTTCATCATCCGATGACGATTGTAACGGTCTTTGTTTTTCTTCAATTTTTCTAATTTTCCTAGCGTAGTGATCAATTTTTGATTGCGCGCTTCTTTTTGGCATGATGCTTAAGGGCGCGTGCGATAGCTACCGCGCACGAAAAAGGAATGAGCTACACGTCAAAGTGTCAACCGAGGTGCAGTCAGACCGGAATTACGTCACCTAATAGTTTTAAAAAATCTTTAAAATATGTGCGAAGTTACCAAGTAAGTAGGGAAACTACATTGTTATAATCATATCTGAAAAATGAAGCAACGAGTTATAATGAGCAGTCATCTTATACTGGAAATGTATTAGCTTGATTTATGTCGTCATGCGTACGTTAGACGTTCAGACAAACATTACAAAGTTCTCTTGAAAGTGCGATCTTTAAGAAAACGTAATCAACGCACTATTCATGGACCATTTTCGACAATTTGATGTGCTTGTAAATATCCGACAATGTTTTCTTCTGTCCATTTTCACTAACTCTAGACGACACTTAAATTAATGCCTAAATAATAATACACTGTAAAATCCAACTTTGCAATATTTAGGCGTTAATTTAGGTGTTTCCTAGTTTAAGACCTGCTATAGTTCTTCTTCTGTTTTAATCTGTCTTATCCACTATAAACGTTCTCATTCCAATTCAACTAACTTTAGTAATATATCAAAAATGTCTGTCGAGCACGCTGTTTGTGGCCAGTTTTTTTTATTGTTTGTTTCCTCAACTTCCGTGTGGCATGTTCATGTCTTTTGATTTCTCGCTCGAATGGTGCCAGTACATAGATTTATTCAGTAAAACCGGTCATCATTGCCCACATTTTTACTTATTTTTGAGATTATGCAAAAAATAATCATCAGAACGCGTATTAAAGTCGACCATGGTAGGACCATGGTAGCAATTACTATTAAAGGCTTTAAATCACAAAATGTGGTGCTTCTAGCTTTAACGGAAAAAGGCAATTAAATAGCCGGGCAAATTTATAAGCACAACCGTCCAACATAGCTCTACCTGATTTTCTCTAAAACTATCAGTTCTTTGGCAATAAGGTATGTTTTAGTGAATTATGCAAATTTGCCATCCTTCGTGATCAAGTGTGCCACCTACACTAGCCCTACTTCCAACAGGTCTCGCCGACAACTGAGTGAACTTAGCAACGTAACTAATATTTAGTTTTGTCAGAAAAATATTCAAATTTAACTTAAAGATTAAACAATTTTGTCAGCTATATCATCAAGATTTTTGTTATTTTTCGTATTCGGGGTTTTGGGCAAAGATATCCGCTAAGGGCAATGATGGCCGGTTTTACCGGTACAGTAAAGCAGTGAGATCTCTAATCAAACTTCATCGATACTGATATTATAAATTAGAAAGTAACTCTGTCTGTCTGTATGTTACCTTTTCACGCCTAAACTACTGAACGGATTTCGATAAAATTTGGCAGAGAGATAGATAGATTGCATCCCGGAGAAGGACATATTAGGATAGTTTTTATCGACATACCTCGCGGGCAAAGCCGCGGGCGGAAGCTACATATATATACATATACATGACGGGGAAGGTATAGTGTGTCTCGTTATTATCAGCCATATTTTAACTAGTGTGGGCGTACAGTGGGTATGTGTTGGTTATTGCGCAATAGAAAACCCGTCTTGCAGTTCAGATCAGATTATAACTTCACGAACAATTTAATCGCAAATTACACACTGTAGGTACACGACATGACCAGATACGGAACGCAGGACAGTTTCTGAGCTAATGTTCTTCGTACGATGTCCAATGTCCAAGCTTCACATCGTTCAGTCGAGCTGTCGTCGACTCCCATGAACTCACGCTAGATTCTGTCAAGCACCAAAAGATGGCGCTAGCGTTCCGAATAGTCAAACGAATGACAGGATGCGACATACATATATCTTTTCTTTTTAAATTCAACTCACCTAGAGGTCCAAGCCTATAGTTCAAGGTAACCACGACCATGTCCCAATCCATGATGTTGCTAGCGTCGTAGGCTGCTCCCTCCCCATACATGAAGGCTCCTCCATGGATGAACACCAGGACCGGCAGGTTGGCACCAGGGTTCATCTTGGGAGTATACACGTTCACGTACAGGCAGTTCTCGCTACCTGATGAAGAAGAAGAGTCAATGGTTATTGGAAGATCATAGCTCTGGCCAACCTGAAGCGAAGCGAACTTGTATGATGTTCAAACTGGCGCGAATTGTCTAACCCTAAAAACAATTGAACCGCGCTGGAATCGCCTCAGTGTGACAAGAGCTTAATTTTGTCAACGGGGACGTAATAGACCTAAAGAGGTACAAGGAACGTCGCGAGAAAGGTGAAGGGTTATGTTTAGGCTCCGTCAGTCTATCTTGTGGATCATAGCTCAAAAATGGATGAACTGATTTCAGTGCTGTTATTATGTGCTACTATTGAATTACTTTGGTGATACTACGTGATGTGACGTGACACTAGTGCTGTGATTTTACACGGTTACTGGTTACTGGGTTGCAGGCTAACAGTATTAGCCTGCATGATCCCACTGCTGGGCAAAGGCCTCTTCCCAAGACTTCCAGCTCTTTCGATCCACGGCTAGAAAGTGTTTTATAGACTTAGAGGAGGCGTTACATTTCCAATTGAAGCCCTGACTCCTGAGCTAGGTGGTCTCTGTGTTGCAGGAGTCATTGTTTTTAGCCGTTTGTGGAACATTAACAATTTTAGCAATAAAAAAAAAAATATAATTTATTGGATGCATGCTCTTGTGTGGTATGGTGTGTCTTTGTGTGCGTGCGTGTTTTGTTTTGTATGTATGTGTGAGTGTGTTGTATTTTGTGTGTGAGAGATTGTGCTTGGTAGTTGTACTTCGGGTTAAGTATATCTGAGACTTTGTTATCCTTAAATTACATGAGGAGATCCGCGGAGAACTAAGGTAACCGACATAGCCCGAAGAATTGCCAAACTTAAGTGGCAGTGCGCAGGGCACATTGCTCGCAGAACATATGGTCGAGGGGGCCGAAAGGTTCTGGAGTGGCGACCGTGTACCGGAAGACGTAGCGTTGGAAGCCTTCCCACAAGGTGGCCCGACGACCTTGTGAAGGCCGCAGGAACCCGTTGGATGCGAAAAGCACAGAACCGGTCGAAGTGGAGGTGTTTGGGGGAGGTCTATGTCCAGCAGTGGACGTCTTTCGGCTGAAATGATGATCAACAATAAAAGCTGTACCGTCTAAAATTCTTTTGTTGCTTTCATTTTATTGCATGACAGAGGCAAAGTAACTCGCATCGTGTAAATGGGGCTTTCAGAAACATTAACCTACGTTGACTTCAAGTACTCTGTTATTCTATCCGATCGTCTAGACATGTTTTCCATAAAACTTTAGCTTCGGTGTAACAAAAGATGGCAATAAAGCCAGTCAGCTACGTCTGCCAATTCGCTTGCATTTCGGGTCAATAAATCAAAGAGAATGTCACTTTTGCCGACTCTGCTGACGTAACTTTCATGCGAGCGCGTTTTATAAATTTTTCAGTGATGTTTCAGCTTCTAAGTGTGAAAGTTTTCGTCAATAACTGTAACATAAAAGAGATTGGAAACCAAACATGGAGACTTCTTAAAGAGAACTTGAAGAATAAAGATAAAATTCGATCTTAGTTGGAAATTAATCCATACTAATAATAAAGCTGAAGAGTTTGTTTATTCGAACGCGCTAATCTCTAGAACTAGAAAGAGAGAAAAGAAAGAAAATACGTTTACTGCGGCAAACATGACGCATAAAAAAAAACAGAAACAAAATAACAATCGGACAAACCACAACTACCAGTTGGATTTGAAAAAATCTTCTTGCATTTGTTAGCCTAATTCTTGAGGAAAGTTATTTTACGCACGCTAGAACTCGAGGAACCCTTTCTAAATTTTACGCACGCTAGAACTCGAGGAACCCTTTCTAAATTTTACGCACGCTAGAACTCGAGGAACCCTTTCTAAATTTTACGCACGCTAGAACTCGAGGAACCCTTTCTAAATTTTACGCACGCTAGAACTCGAGGAACCCTTTCTAAATTTTACGCACGCTAGAACTCGAGGAACCATTTCTAAATTTTACGCACGCTAGAACTCGAGGAACCCTTTCAAAATTTTACGCACGCTAGAACTCGAGGAACCCTTTCTAAATTTTACGCACGCTAGAACTCGAGGAACCCTTTCTAAATTTTACGCACGCTAGAACTCGAGGAACCCTTTCTAAATTTTACGCACGCTAGAACTCGAGGAACCCTTTCTAAATTTTACGCACGCTAGAACTCGAGGAACCCTTTCTAAATTTTACGCACGCTAGAACTCGAGGAACCCTCCTAAATTTTACACGGTGGTAAGGGATGCGCTGGACAGAAACCGGTGGAGACGGATTATCCGCTCCAGATGCAACTCCGAAGCTGACCACGATCCTCAGACGTGAGGGACCTACTACAGAGAGAGAGAACTCGAGGAGCCGAGCAAATAGAAAAATTGTAAACAATAACTCGAAATCGATGCGGGCGATGCGATGCGACGAGGTGGGTCGGAGGAACAAAAAATTTTACGCGGACGAAATCACGGGCAGAAGCTAGTCACACTAATATTATAAAGGCGAAAGTTTGTGTGTGTGTGTTTATATGTTTGTTACTTCTTCACGCTCAAACGGCTAGACCAATTATGATAAAATTTGGTATGGCGGTAGCTGACACCCTGGATTAACATATAGGCTATTTTTTATCCCAATATTCCCACGGGATCGAAACTTATGCAGGTACAACCGCGGGGCGCAGGTAGTAGTAAAATAAAGACGTTTACGATCTACCCGTAACAAAAGTTTTCTCAAAACCAATTGTGCACCGTGCAGAAGCAGCGATGTCTCTTAATTTGGGGGCTAGACTCCCTAATTACGACAAATGACCCGACCCGAGCCTCGTAAAATGAACTCGTGAAATTGTAAACGAAATGCAGCTAGGTACAGTCAACAAAAGAGGTAAGTATGCAGGATCGTCGGATATAGTTGATGTTTAGTAAGAAATCGATGGATTTTCTCGAATATAATTTTTGTTTCATTATTACAAAACAAATATCTCATTTATCAAATTAAATTTCAGGCGACAACATCCCTCAGTTTATCTCTTTTGTTGACTGTAAAGTCCTCCAGACCGTATTTCGGCCACGGCGGCCAATCTCAACGGAAACTAGCCGGCGGGGGAGCTATTATAGTGCACAACTGTGCGCGCAGACACAGGTGCACTCTTCACTCTTCCCTCACTCTCATAGTCCGATGGGACGGCAATCCGACGCGACCGGAGAGAGATCAGGCGCAGGACCAACGAAGGCACGGGGTATCAGACCGCCAACTACAAGCACACCACAGCTACATCTAGAAATGAGATTTAAAATGTTTAAGATGTTCTTCTTTTTGTTAAGAAACGGACAGTAATGTGAGGTGCTGGTGGCATTAATTTTGTAACGGGGAGGCAGTGCAAGAAGTTTTATTTCTTACTTTGGCTTGTGGTATACAGGGTGGTACATACATCAACGCACAACCTGTCCTCATGGATTCAGGTACATGATTCTGGACGCCCCTGCGGTGAAATTTGCTGTTCCATGGTTACAGTGGTTACAGTTTGCTGTTCCATGGTTACAGTTTGCGTGTCGATGTTCCTGTCACCCTGTACACTCTGAAGAATGTGATAACTATCTTATGTAATAATGGCTGTACTGGTTCAAGGTCGCTTCTTAAGCATTGGTTTTCGGGTTCAAAGCCAAGCAATCTTTTTTGTTATTTTAAGCCTGCCTAAACCACGAAACGGACACGTCCAAGAACCAAGATTTCGAACTTTCGAAGACATATTGTGACGTCCGCCAACCCGCACTGGGCCCGCGTGGTGGATTATAGCCCTTTCCCTCTCACTTAGAAGAGGCCTGTCAGTGTCCCAGCAGTGGGAACATTATAGGCTGATTGCAATGTAAACTACTGCCACTGCTGGGCCAAGGCCCGGGCCCTTCTTCCTTCCAAACCTCTTTAGTTTGTGCGAAGTCTGGCCATGTTGGCTCCGCAAACAATATGATCGATTTATTCGTGATGACTTACCGTTTTTATACGCAGGTGTTTTTGTGACAATACGACAAGTTTTGTTTCATTCTTTCAAGTATAAATCCATAAAAAAACTTTAGTGAGAAAATCTATCCCAATTAAAGTGGTCAAGCGGAATGTTTCATTGAAGCTTGAGATGAAGACTTGGGCCTCGCAGAGGAGATTGGTTATAGTAATAGCCGTTTAAATAGGTACCTGTAATGTTCTTCACAAATGGATCGTACTGGAGGCAGGCGGGGAGACGCCTGGTGGCATCCCACACTCCGAGCCATGGCTTCAGCTGCTGTGGTTCCTGTAGACAAATAGAAAAGATTAGGATTATTTTTTCGCGCAGAGTACGGGGAAACAGCAACAGCATTCTGAAGGTCTTTCCGGAGAGTATGTGGGGTAGGTGTACGACTGTAGGTACTATAGGCACTGCCCAACCCTTCGTGGGAAATAGGTGTGATAGAATAAACTGGAATTTTACTTTTGGTGCACAATGGATTTGGTATCTAGCGAGGTCTTCGGGTAAACGGGCGTCATTTGTTTGAAAAGTCTCTTTGGTTGCCCTGACGAGCATAATACGCACGTCAAGGCCATTAAAAGAGCGAGCCTAAGCAAAATTGCCTCCACTCACGCGTCCTCTCCCCGCGCAAACCCTGCGTAAATTGTTCCAGATGTGTCCAGCCAGAACATTTTTTACGACGCGTGGCAGGGTTCCGGGCCACTTAAACTCTGTTTGTAAATGGCTTGTAAACAAAAAGTTTCTATGAACTGGTTATTACACTAATTACTGTTTCTTTAAGTGGACAGACCAACCATATTGCTCGCATCGCATCGGATCGGAACGGATTTTACAATCTTTAAACGATATTAAATCGTGTACACAGTATTTAAAGTGCAATATATCAAGCCGCGCACAGCAGCTTGACCGCAGGCGTCTTTCGCGATACGCGATCGTTGCCGACAGTATGCTGGCTGCGACGCGCGATCGGCTCCGTTCACCAGTCGTCTTATCCGATTTTTGTCATAAATCATCAACATAATTATTTAGTTGGGGAGGGGCCCGTGGCTAAATAGTAACAGCCGCACAGGTCGATCGATCAGGTTACGCTACGCTTGCCGCGGTTGGTCTGTGGATGGGTGACCATCTTTACATACCGTGACCCCTCCGTGTCTCGGAAAGCACGTTAAGCCGTTGGTCCCGGCTGTCATTCTTGGATCTTTGACAGTCGTTACGGGTAGTGAGAAGCCCGAAAGTTTGACAACCAGTCTTACAAAAGGGGTATCGTATTACCCAGTAACTGGGTTGTGGAGGTCTGATAGGCAGTCGCTCCATGTAAAATACTGGTATTCATCTGCATCCGGTTAGACTGGAAGCCGTCCCCAACATAGTTGGGAAAAGGCTAGGCAGATGATGATGTAGTTGGGAAAAGGCAAGGCAGATGATGACTCCTTGGGAAGTTTGATTCTAGCTACACTAACATACAGCACCCTAATTTCGTAACAATGATAAAAATGATTCAGACTGTAATTTTCAATCGCAATCAGACGCATTTTCAAGGATAAGTATAGCTAATCCATTGCTTCATATATTCGAAAAATTTGTCTGCTGAACAACGTAAATAACGACGTGGTATACAAGGTGTACTCCTAAATGAATTCCAGGAAATATGTATAACAATAATGTGACGAAACCGTCCAATTATTACGGCACACCACTCCAACAGTGCACGATTCACGGTCGATAGACAGACAAAGCAATTCATTACGGAGCTATGCACAATTTGGAGTATCGTAATGAACTGTGCTGCCCTCTTAAATGAAAACACATGTAAGTTCAGTTACTATTTTTAACCGACTTCCAAAAAGGAGGTGGTTATATGTTCGACTTTATGTATGTTTACCGATTTCTCTGTCAATTGTGGACCTGTTTTAATTTTTTGTTTATTGTTTTAAATGGTATACCCTCGAGGTGTCATCAAGTCAGAATCTGATGAGAGGATCCCATGGAAATCGAGGGAAACCATCAAATCTTACAGGCAAACGTATAGAGATTTGGGTATTTTCTAAAGTAACTTGAGCATTTGCTCTCGGAAATCATCATTTGGTAAAGTGGAGCTGATGATAAAGACCACAGATGGCCATTCGGAACTACTGAATGATAAAAATTTCACGGGTTGCGATTCGATTACTTTAATATGGTTGCTAAACAATTAATTATGCTCGTCACAACGAGTGCGGCGGTTATTTAATCTCGTCTAAACTTGTCTATGGAGTATCTTAATTTCACATGACTAAACTAATATTATCTTCTCTCCTTTTCTAAATGAAATAGAAAGAAAAAGATGCACTTAACTTAAATTTAGTTTAGTTTGTGAACAAAGGAATCGGCGCCAATTTCAACCTAACTTAGGTAAATATTTTGTTCATAACAAAACGTTACAAAACGGAGCATATTCGTAGTTACTGCGTTTTCATTTACGAGGGTAGTGTGGTAGTGTGACGTCATAACCACGATATATTTGCATTTGCAGAGCCTTTGATTAGCTGTCCGTGGAATTGTCGGATCGATTCGGAGTTACATAAGTAAATGACGGAATATTGAAACGCAAAGGGTCTGACGGAAACCTATCTCATAACCACGGATATGAATACGTCTATTGAATAAATTGAAGATCCCTTTTGTTGTTCACCCCGCTTAATAGGCTAGTTGACAGTAAGAAAAATACGTTAAGGTGAATGGGTAGTGGTAGACCGCAAAACTCAAAATTTCTTACGTTTTTTGCAATTTGCAGGTCAGTGTCAGGTTGTATCTTGATCAAAATGTGATTCGCGACAATAACAGGTACATATTTAGAGAATTATAATCATTAGAATCATTAATACATCTTTCTGAGTTAGATTTCTACCATAAGCACTTAGAAAATGGAACTGCAAATTGCAAAAAACGTAAGAAAATTTGAATTCCGCGGTCTACCACTACCCATTCACCTTAAGTATTTTGAATTGTAGAATGGCTCTGATCTAAAAATATGAAAAATCTACTTTATTTGTTAAATGATTACATTTATAGGCTTAGGATGACCTATATCAGTATGATCCATTGTCACTTAAGTGATTGTGCCGGATTTAAACGATTCGTCGTTAATATTTATGGTGCGACGAGGACGACGGCTCTCGGCTTTGTCGGACAAGTGTTAATCGCACATCCATTTGTCGAGTTCACGTAGTACACTCTGCCACACCTACATGTCTGAGTCTAAATATTATTGTACTCTGTGGTCTACCAGCTCGCTACCACAGATGCGACGCTCCTTGTGAATGACAGCTTGTTAAATGTCACTTTAATCTGACGTATACCACAGCGAATCCCATGTGTCCTCCATGCTGCGCCAACAGATTTATTTTTTTACAAGTAATAACTCAAAAAAAAGCCACTGGTCACGTGACATTCACAACGCAAATCAGAGCGCGACACGTCACACCTTACCTATCTGTTTTCTTTTGTTTTGTCGTGTTAGGATATAGGTACCCATCACGTAAATCTATATCCATACTCATCATCTGCCTAGCCTTTTTCCAACTATGTTGGGGTCGGCTTCCAGTCTAATCCGATGCAGCTGAATACCAGTATTTTACATGGAGCGACTGCCTATCTGACCTCCACAAAACAAAAAAAACTACCTAGATGTAAATAGAAGCAAACTTCGTCACGTCAGACATAAAGTTTGATAGTGTGTCCAGCCAGATAAAGCGATCAATTACAGAGCAATGTTCAATTGGGGTGTTGTCATGAAATGTGACGTCATAAGGAAGATAAGACTTGCACACCATTGCTTCTTATGTTCGAGAAATGTGTCTGCTTACTCTGCTCAACAACGTAAATAACGCAATGAATGTTGTTGAACTGTCAAAATTAAAACCTATAGCTACTGATAGTGTGTTACGCACTTACCCCGCTGGGACTCGAATCCAGAACCACCATAAGACCATCGAGGCAGTCGTTTCGCAGTTACAAATGACGGAATTTCGAATCGCAAAGGGTCTGTCGGAAATCTATCGCATAATCAAATTCAATAAACTTGAGCTCCCTTTTGTCATTTGTCACGCATAATTCGAAATCCAAGGATATATTAGCCGATCTCAGGGTGGATTTGAGGCGTTCCTTTGCATAATTTCATAGGCTCAAGTAGAAAAGTTTGACAAATAAATCTAAGTTATGGAAAGTAGAATTTTACTTCAATGCGATAGACAGCGTTTTGTTTTGTGACATACCTAATAGTTTTGTCACACCCCGCATTTTTTTTTGTTATTGCAGTCTGATCCCCCTCCACCCCCTCTCATAAGAACTAGTAGGGGGGCCTACTAGTTCTTATGGGTAGGTACAGTTACTACAGTTAAGATATAACTAAGGATACTAAGAAGTAACTAAGGATACGACAGTACCTAATAATAGATTACTGCAGGTCAAGCAGTGATAGTTCAGTTCCTCATTGGAGGAACCGGTCAGATAATTGTAGCCGGTTCTTTACCAGAGGAAGTGGGTAATAATCTTGACAATCCAATGCTTTATGGAACTGCCGATATTTTTGATCTAAACTTTTAGAGTTTGATAAACAAAGGTCTTGTTAGATCGCCGCAAACGTTTCGAACTAGCTCACCTCAATAAGTACTAGAACTAGAAAGTACTCACAAAGTCGAGCAACTAGAAGCGAGTTCGTTATAACATAAAAAATCGGCCAAGTGCGAGTCGGACTCGCACACGAAGGGTTCCGTCCCACAAGGCATAAAACGCCGAAAAAAACGTTTCTTTTATACCCCATTCATTAATGGAATGTTTAATCTCATAAGTTCAGAATTATCTGTCTATGAGGATAATTCTTAGGGCGAATTTGACCAAAGAAATTGAACGCGATCAGCATATTATCTAATCCGCGTTTAGGCTGAGGCTACATTAGGCCGCGACGCGACGAGCGATTAAAACAAGTAAATGAATGCTCACGTCTATGGCTACACCATATATCAAACATTACTAGCGATCTTTGATTTCTTAATGCGATAGGAACAACATTACTGTAATCACGGCAACGGCTACATCAACATATCAGCGAAATTATTAGAAAATACGCCGAAATTTCGCTTGTAATGTAGTCATACCATGTTTTTCTCGTTTCGCTCTTCCAGTCGCATCGCAAATCGCTGCCTACTGTAGCCTCAGCCTTTTCATTCTTGAAATTTGCCCTGAGTCATCGCAAATCTATATACTAATAATAAAGCTGAAAAGTTTGTTTGTGTTTGAACGCGCAAATAATAGTTACTCTCAGGCTCCTACAAACAGCCGCGACACGCGATAAAATCGCGCGCGACACAAAGGCACCGCAAGTCGCGCAACGAGCGGTGCCTTTTTGTCGCGCGCGATTATATCCCGTGTCGCGCCTGTTTGTAGGAGCCTTTAAACTCTGGAACTAGTTACCAGTTTGACTTGAAATTCTTTTTGCATTTGATAGATCAATTCTTGAGGAAGGGTATGCTATTTAATATCACGCTAAGAATCTTAGGAGCCGAGCAAAATGAAAAAAAGTCAGAAAGTAGCGCGGGCAGGCGATGTGATGCGACGGGGTGGGTCGGGGAACAAGATATTTTACGCGGACGAAGTCGCGGGCAGAAGCTAGCACATAAATAAAACCGAACGCGTTCAAGAACTGTCAGTGTCAATGTCACGACAATGATGGATGTCACTAATAACTCTTGAACGCGGTTTAGATAATTCAGTAAGGTTAAGCTACACTTGCCGCGGTCGGTCCGTGGATGGGTGACCATTTTTATATAGGTACCTACCACGTTAAGCCGTTGGTCCCGGCTGTCATTTGTGGATCTTTGACAGTCGTTACGGGTAGTCAGAAGCCCGAAGGTCGGCCAACCACTCTTATCAAGAGGTATCGTATTACCCAGTAATTGGGTTGTGGAGGTCAGGTAGGCAGTCGCTCCATGTAAAATACTGGTATTCAGCTGCATCCGGTTAGACTGGAAGCCGACCCCAACATAGTTGGGGAAAGGATGTCGGTAGTTCACGTTTCACTTTGGTGAAATTCGCCCTATTAGTCGTCCTGATTTTAGCGGCACGTGCGTGTATCATCATCATTTCAGCCAAAAGACGTCCACTGCTGGACATAGGCCTCCCCCAAGCACTTCCGCACGTGCGTGTATGTCACGCTCTAATTACTTGACGATCTATCACAGAGGAAAGCCTAACCACGGTAAGCCTAACCGACGCATGATTTATTGATGTAGATACTGCTGCAATGTAGTGTACTAAGTATGTAGTGTAATTCTGGTTTAGCGGGACATGTCGCGACGCAATCAACTGTGTCGTGACTGGATATATTTAACAAAGTATATGTTTCACATGTTTAAGTTTTATGTATGGAATATCGGGATAAAGAGTAGCCTATATGATTATCCAGGGTGTCAGCTACCTCCATACAAAATTTTATCAAAATTGGTCCAGCCGTTTGAGCGTGAAGAAGTAACAAACATATAAACTAAAATATGGCTGATGAAAACGAGAGACACGTACCTTCTCCATCATATATATATATGTATACTAGCGACCCGCCCCGGCTTCGCACAGGTAGATATTGGTATTTAACAAAAATAAGATATAAGGATTTTTCAGCGTTAGATACTATTGCATATTTTAACATGGAAAAGTAGTTATTGTGACATAACTGTAATAGTTAGAAATATCGTATTCGAGACATTTTTGTAGATATTGATGTCTTCTATAAAACTGTAGTAGGTAACATCACTTTGCTCTATTGTCAATAATTTCCGCAGCGTACGCGATAAGGTTTTTTTTTGGTATATTTTTTCACACCTTGGGTTACATTATAGAAATTTTCATACGGATCCCTAACTTTTTAAAATTCTATCGCATAGGTTCATCAGGGATAATTTAGAATTCTAATGGTGAAAGAATTTTTCAAATCGGTCCAGTAGTTTCGGAGCCTATTCAATTTAAACAAACAAACAAATCCTTCCTCTTTATAATATTATTATTACTGTAGATATAGATTAACTCCAGACGAGTTGTTCCAAATTACATGAAACACGAGGTTCAAATTATGTTCTAAGGTTTCAAATAGTTATGATGAAGATCTTATAGCAATATCCTACCAAATTAATTGCTTTTCGAAACAGATATATACAGACGTCTCCTTCTCACATAGAGGAGGCCTGCGGGGAAACGTAACCCACTAACAGTAGGAATGGCTTTCATTTTGACAATTCATTGCGTTATTTACTTTGTTGAACAGGCAATTATTTCGTACAGATATGAAGCAACTAGCTGCGCCCCGCGGTTTCACCCGTATAAGTGTCGATCCCGTGACAATATCGGGATAAATCCTACTTATGAGTTAAACTAGGGTGCCAGCTACCTCCATACCAAATTTTAGCTAAATTGGTCCAGCCGTTTGTGCGTGAAGCAGTAACAAACATACAAATACACTCACAAACTTTCGCCTTTGTAATATTAGTGTGACTAGCTTTGTAATATTAGTGTGACTAGCTTTGTAATATTAGTGTGACTAGCTTTGTAATATTAGTGTGACTAGCTTTGTAATATTAATGTGACTAGCTTTGTAATATTAGTGTGACTAGCTTTGTAATATTAGTGTGACTAGCTTTGTAATATTAGTGTGACTAGCTTTGTAATATTAGTGTGACTAGCTTTGTAATATTAGTGTGACTAGCTTTGTAATATTAGTGTGACTAGCTTTGTAATATTAGTGTGACTAGCTTTGTAATATTAGTGTGACTCCTCCTCCTTAGTCGTTCACTCTTGACAGAGTGTTCGTGGTTGATGATTCTGCATTTTCTTTGGCCAAAGTAGCCCTCGCGATGCTCCTCCACTTCTTCCGGTCTTCAGCGTCTCGGAAACTCTGGACTATGGAGGTTTGTGTTGACGCTTTGATAAGGTCTGTCCAACGCGTAGGTGACCGACTAGCTTTGTAATATTAGTGTGACTAGCTTTGTAATATTAGTGTGACTAGCTTTGTAATATTAGTGTGACTAGCTTTGTAATATTAGTGTGACGGATTAGCAATATCCTTCAAAATGATACAAATTGAGATTGATAGTGTGTTACGCAATAAGGGTGCTGAGTGAGTCCCAGCAGTTGGAAAATTATAAGGAGATTTGATACTGTAGGAATATGTAGGTATCCCCGTTCTTTCGAATGATAATTTACGTTTTAGTTATACAGGGTTATTGGTAAAACTTTAACAACCTCTTATGACCCCTCCGTGTTTATGTAAATACAAAACTAACATTGCTAACAAATAAATAAATAACTATAAAACACAAAAACTAAATGTAAGGGATAAAATAAAGCTAAAAGTGCTTGAACACGTTGACTTGCGGGCGCGGTCACGAAACATCAAACGTGACACAGCATACGAGAAAACGTCCCGCGACATCACGGCGCTCGTTACGGTAAAGTTTCGTCGTGCTTAGGCGTACGTGTACGAAACTCGTGAAACCTAACTTACGGCCGGTCTCAATAACGCACTTACCTTTAACAATCTGTTAAATTACCTATCTTTTGTAGCTAAAGCCGCATTTGTGCGTTTCAATAAACGAAAGATAGATAGGAATATCTACCTTTACTTTCGATCTATCTTTGGGAGGGCTTACCGCTACCATAGCTATGTAGATCAATAGAAAAAAAACATAGAGCGTCTCAATAACATTTTGACAGTTAACTTTAGTTTGTTTTCGTTACTGTCAGTCCAAAATTTGCTATCTCCCGAAATCGGGCGATTTACTGCTAGTTTACATATTAATTACAACTTATTTCATAATAAAATGGATTTGTTCAGTGATGAAAGTGATAATGAGATGTATGAGGCCGGTGTATTTGATTCTGCGACAACTACAGAATTAGGTGAACGCAGAGTGTACAGTCGCATTAACTACGAAAGTGAATTTTCTGACTCGGAATTTACATTTAGATTTAGATTAAATAAAACTAGTGTAAATGAATTATTAGTAAAAATGTTACCAAATTTGAGAGTAAAATCCTCCCGGTGAGTAAGTTATTTCTAGTACTATCAAGTAGAACCAACAAAAGTAATGGACCAACTAGTGTAGCTAAACATGAGATATTTTTATTTATTTATGACTACAACTAATTAAACATTTTGTTTCAGGAACTATGGTGTATCTCCACTACACCAGTTGTTGCTCACACTTAGATTTTATGCATTAGGCACAATGCTTGTATCTGTTGCGGACTTCGTTGGAGTTTCAAAAGCAACAGCTAGCAGAATTGTGTCTGATGTATCTCGTGCAATAGCTGGACTGTATCCTGAATACATTAAAGTTTTGGAAAACACCCAGCATGCCTTCCATGCCATTGCAGGATTCCCTAAAGTACTTGGGGCAATTGACTGTACACATATACCCATACAATCACCCAGTGAGTTGGCATTTTTACTGTTAAAATGTTTTTGGTAAAAGTCATGCTTTCATTCCTTTTACAAAGCTTGTACTTACTCAAATCTAAAGTAATAAATAAGAGATTTTTATTTTTAGATTCTAATATAGGAGAAGAGTACAGAAATAGGAAAGGAATATTTTCAATGAATGTCCAAGGAGTCTGTAATGCAGACTTGCTATTTATGAATGTAGTTGCTCGGTGGCCAGGGTCTGCTCATGATGCTACTATATTTAACAATTCCATTATTAAAAGTGAGTATAACCATAACATTTTCTATTATTTATTAAACTTTTCAAGCATACCTATCTGATAACATCACCTACATAAATTAACATTCTTATAATTATTTTCAGTGCAATGTGAAGATGGGATCATTGAAAATAGATGGCTCATTGGTGACAGTGCATATCCTTGTAATTCATACCTATTGACGCCATTGCTCAACCCGGTATCTCTTGCAGAAATTCGCTACAATGAATCACATATTAAGACCAGAAACACCATAGAAAGGTTGATAGCTATTATCATTGATCACTTGCCTATTTGTTTTCATATGAATATGTATAGGTTGTGTAGGTAACTCAAATATTGTTAATAATTTTATAAATTTTTCAGGTGTTTTGGTGTATGGAAAAGACGCTTTCCAGTGCTTTCGTTGAAAATCCGTCTTGCATTACAAACAACACAAGCAGTTATTATTGCCACATCTGTGTTACACAACATTTGCAGATTGAATAATATAAGTGATGTGGAACCTGAAGTTGAGATACCACTTGAGCAAGCTGATATTATCCTAGTTGAGGGAGTGGGTCACCAACATCATCGTGTTAGACAACACCTAATAGATAATTATTTTAGTTGGTATGTACCTACATCATACAATTTGACGTCATTCTTATGGTTCTAGAAAATAATATGAAAATAATCAAGGGTATAAATGTTTTTTTGTTTCAGATTTCTACACAGAATATTTGTGGCTAGATTCAACAAAGGAATATTGTAAAAAAATATCATTCATTCTGATTATATCTAAATGATAAAGAATATTCAAATGTTTAATTTTTATATCCTTAACCTTTAGTTTCTTTTTTATAAAATATAATTAAGAAAAACAAAGAGAATATACCTACTGACACAATATTTTTAATTAAACAACACAATACACAATTACACACCCCTTAACTATACACCATATGACAAAACTTAATTACTAATCAATACATGTAATAAATCAAGACTAACTTAGGTATAAATATTGGGAACTTAAACTATTCATTACAGTTAATTTTCTGTTTCATTAATTTTATTTCTAATTCTAGTTTTACATTCTCTAATTCTATTTTTTTATTTTCTAACACAACTTTTTGTGCCTTAGCTTGAAAGTAAGCTGCCAACCCCAGATCCTTGTCTCTCTGAGCTCTCTGTACTTCTTCAGAGAGCTTCCTCCGTTTATTCACTGTAAAAATAAAAGAGTTTTATTTAATTTAAACAGTATTTGCACAAAATTACTTTACCACTGCTTATACTAATTAATCCAATTTTTACACCTTACAACCATTAACCAGTACTGTAAATAATATTTGTCTCAAAACGGTAACCCATACTACTGAACTATGTGGCTAACATTGTAAATTAATTCTAGCGACTAAAGTTAATAATATGTAACTTACAGGCACTTTTTGGAGTGTTAAAAATAAAGTTCTTTGGTGTGTAACTACCACCACCACCACCACCACCATTACCAACACAATCACCACCCAATACCACAACGCTACTGCCCTGAGCTAATTCTGGCAATGGTTGGAAGTCTAAAACTTCTATAAATGCTTCAGAGGTGACTTCGCTAGCAATAGCTTCATCTGCCCCATCACCACCAAACTCTGCAGTTAAGCCATTGCATGTAGCACCTAAAATAGATGCTACTCGGTCCAAAACTTCATCAGGAGGGATGTAAGACTTCCCCCCTCCAGTCTGTAAATTAAAAACAAAGTTTAGAGCAACCACAATAAAATGCATGACTACATATTATTATTATTATAATATAATATATTCCTTAAATACTGACCTTCAGGTTATTTTGTCTTATTAAAGCACTACGCTTCCTTGCAGCCTTCTTTAAATTCTCCCACTTGAGTCGAATTTGCTCAGGACGCCGCATATTTCCCGTAACAGCACTGAACTCCTGTGCAATGGATTTCCAAGCTTCTTCTTTAAGTTTGTTGTTTGTTGCGTTCGTCGCTTTGGTTGTTATTACTGGATGTTTCATTATCATGTCGAGAAGAAGAATTATGCTGTCCTTTACAAGCGGCTTAGCCTTAATCTAAAAGTAAATTATAATTTAGGCGCGAATTGGTGGCATGGGAAGCCTTTTGTTTATATCTGTTCCAGATATAATAAAGTGTTTTAAACAAAATATAATCAATGGGTACGCAGGCAATACTTACATTTTGTTGTTCAGCCATTTTATGAAATCGTTGCACAATACTTTATATAAATACAAATAAGTTATTAATTTCCAAACAAATCACAAGTCGAAACACTTCAAAACAGATGCGAGCGAGCGCGGGAGTACGAAGGTTGACAGCGTCGCGTCGTTTGCTGGCAAATGTCAAAAATGCGTTTTATTGCATCATGTTAGAAAGCATTTCATCATTATTTTAGTATAAAAGTCCACCGTTTTCGTATAAATTATAAAAGCAGGTTTTTTAAAAGTACAATTTTACTGAAGCTAATATCGTTTAAGCAAAAATAATATTTTTCACGAGAAACAAAACGTAACGCATTTTTTGTGAGGGAAAGGACCTATCTGTCTTTAACTGTAGGTATCGTTACGGAAATTTTGTTATTGAGACGGCAGTTATTGATAGATCAGAAGTAACAGTAAAGCTCTGGTAGCTAACCGAGTTTAACTCTCTGTAGAGTATTGAGATCGGCCGTTATAGGTGGCGACATCTAAGACTCGCGCGAGTGTTCACGTACAAAACGTAGGTGCGGCGAACCAAGTCCACCGCGCCCGCACCCGTCACCGCGCCCGCGCGTTCCTACGTGAACAAGCACTAATAAATAAATATACCAATTTATTTGGTGTCGGTGTATAAAACAAGATGGTAGGGACCTCAACGCGCAACCTGATACAATGGATTCAGTAGGTACATGATTCTGGACCCCCTGCGTTAAAATTTTCCGGCGGTTATAAAAATAAAAATAGCTGTTCCACACATTTTGATCCCGTAGGTATTGCAATAAAAGTGGATAATTTACGCTCATAATCAAATGAATATCGGCAGTGTAGTAGAAGGAGGAATATGTTTATCTGTTCTACAGAACTCCAAGGAAGCACGTAAGCGCAAATACTCAAGATAGTCATCACGACCAGCAATAAACCCGAAATGCCACCCTAAAGTGGCCTAATTCCTGTTAATTGGGTTACAGAGGTGAAATAGCTGACCAGTTTCATCTGAAATTACTACAATCGCGTGTTTTTGCAGGCCGCCTGCAACACATTTGACAAAGGTTAGGATCCAGGATACCTACAGTTAGTGACAAAAGTAGGTTCACATCACTATCCTAATTTCAAATTCAAATAATATATCTAGATTATAGGCAGGTAAATAAAAAAAAACCTGTCAAATACGGACTCGCGTACCGAGGGCTCCGTTTATCTCCGTTGAAAACCTCATTTTGTACTCATCTCGGGTCATTTTGTACTCATCTTTATGACCAATTTTTGGGACTTAAAATCGTCTACAATTTGTCCAGTTAGGCCCGTTGACCACGGCGCGGTTACTCTACACCACCGTAGAATAATCATGTGAGCTTCTATACGATACGATAAACCACCGGACGACGCATACGGCGATGGCATCGTGCTGTAGTGCCGGTGTGTCTCCATAGTAATCTATACAACACTGACGACCGTGTCTGCACATGGCGAATTAACTGTATTTTTTTACGGCGAAACCGTAGTTTTTGACGGCAAAAAACCCTGTGGGTACGACGCTTTTAGCAAAAAGACCACCCATTTTGTCACCCTTTGTAAAATGTCTATGTTTTATCTGATCTGTAATTTGTATGGTGTACAAAATATAGAATATTCTATATAACTCTAATGTGCGTATCTAGGAGCTGATTCTTTTCAACGCGATTTCAGGGTTGGTCCCACAATAAAAGTTTTTCATAACCTACCTCGATGATGATCGATGATCGGTTTTCAGTTATCATTTACACCTTATTTGTAAAGTGAACTTACAACGAATGCAATAAAATAACGTCTGTACAAAAACTACCAAGAGAGATAAACTATGCATGATGGTTTTCATCCTAGAGACATCTTGCGACCTCATTGCTCAGCACATCTGCATGTTAGGTCAATCACACAGTTCGTTGGCATTCCTGATGTATTCAGTCCTCATTGGACTGAAACAATAGTAATGAATGTGTATGACTGCCATCTGGATGTGATCACAGATGTATAGGGTCAATGAGCGGTAGCGCAGAAACGAAAAAGAAAAGTTTTATTGCAGCTGGGTTCGACCTACAACACTTAGGTACAACTTGGAGGTCGAACCCAGATGCGCTTTAATTTGTGTTAATTATTTCATCACCGCTGTTCTCAAAACGGTGAAGGAAAACATCGTGAGGAATCCGGCATGTCCTAGAACCATAAATTCGAAGAAGACATGTGACATTTCCCAATTCCAACCCGCACTGGGCCCGCGTGGTGAACATAGATATAAATGAAAGTACGGCTCCCTACCGCTCACCGAGAGAAGGCCTGTGTCCCATCAGTTCAACAAAGGCTGATTCTGCTAAGCTTTAGGATTTAAAACAATCATTTTGCGTTTGATAGCCCGATTCTTTAGGAAGGCTATAAGGCTATTTAACATCACGCTATGATCCTTAGGAACCGAGCAAACAGAAAACAATTTTAGAAAGAACGACAACCGAAAAAGCGCACGCGGGCGATGGGATGCGACGCGGTGGGTCGGAGAGGCTGCATTCCGAATTGCTCTATAATGGATATGAGCGTGCTAACCACCAGCGGTGCTATTCTATAAAAATCTCACCGTGAAAACTTAGGTGAAGTGAGCGTGGTGTGAGCTGTCAATACTGTCAATTCCTAGCAAAAACAAACTCACTTCACATAAGTTTTCACGGTGAGATTTTTACAGAATCGACCGGCTGCACCCTATTTGCGTAACACACTATTACTTTCAATTTGAATCATTTTGAAGCATATTTCTAATCCATTGCTCCGTAGGTTCGAAAAATATTGTGTCTGCTCAACAACGCAAATAACGCAGTGAATGTTGTTGAACTGTCAAAATGAAACCCATTGCTACTAATAATAGTGTGTTACGCAATTACCCTGACGATCCGAATTAGCGTAAGCGAGATAACGATGTCCCGTGGATCGTCAAAGATGACGTCATGACATGTGCCATCTTACGATAACGTTGACCATGCCCTAAAATAATATCACCGTGAGCGCTGTCAAAAATGACAGTTGTGCTGTTTTCTTTTGAGTCGCATCATACCTATCATTTTCGAAATTGTGCTTCTGGGCTATCACCTAAAAAAGATGAAGAAATTTGTGGTTTATGACAGAAAGAAATACTGTAATCCAACCATGAGTATTCAAGTCACATTCAAGTGAATATAAGTAGTTTTGCGCGTTTACGAGCGTTCCAAATTGTTAAAAGCTCTCAGCTATCGTTATATCTAAATCGGAACGCGATTTATGAGCGCGCTTTGAGCGATTATGGCATAATTCGGAACCTAAGTTTAGATAACTAAGTATATGTAGCCTAAGTTTAGATATCTAACTATAAATGGGTTTCGCGAGAACCGGGGCGTGACTAGGGAATTATGTACAATCACAAGCAAAAGTATGTATACACTTGACTTTATTCAAAGGCGACTTTCTTCATTTTCTCCTTTATTTTTGAATGAATTTTATATTAGTAGGAATATAGTATTTTCGAACCCATAGTATATGTAAAGTGTCGTATTTCAACGTTGCATTCGTTATTTCGTGAAAAATCGCAATTTAAAGTTGCCAAGTGTCGACATATTGGTGCTCGTGGCTCGTGACTGTACAAGTGGTAACAGCATTTGAACATTCCACTAATGCAATCTGGATGTTCCTACTTCCTATCCTAGGAGTTGTAGCGATTTCCGTTGAACTTGTTAAGAAACTGCGTAGTTCTAGCAATTCGTCTTTGATGGGATTTTAAGTTATATAGGCTGTTAAGGCACCTGCTCCACCGCCGCGATGAACGAGAAGCGAGTAGAGTTAGCAACTAAAAACGAGTTAGCGAGTAAGTGCTTGTTCACGTAGGAACGCGCGGGCCGGGCGCGTTGGACTTGGTTCGCCGCACCTGCGTTTTGTACACACGGCTACACATCAAGCTATACATTTCCAGTTTTAGCTGACCTCGCGTTGTATAGGTTTTTCGTACAATCAGAAGTCAGCTTATACTGGTTATTATACACACATCAAAAGTGTCTAGGGATCAAGCATTTTTATGCGGATTTCTTGAGATTGAGATGTGGCTTTGTAATAAATTTATGATTTTATAAATTTATATGGATCCTTTTTGGTGCATTTCATAATTTGAATCAGGAACTGTGAATCAAATTCGAGTAAAAGATGAAAATCAGCTGTCAATATTTTCCCTATAAAAACATACAACGCATTGAAGACATTATTAGTGCTACTGTTTCCCTACTACTGATTAAAACCAACGTTATTATGGAGCGGCGACGTCATTTAAGCAGGGAAGAAATGCTCAGAGCCGTGGGAATGATAGAAGCTGGTTCCCGGCAACGTACTGTGGCTTTAGCTCTGAATACAAGTCAGAGTGTTATCAGTCGACTTTGGACACGTTACCGAAGCACTGGTACCGTGGCTGAGCGCCATGGAGGACGGTATCGCTGCACCACACGGAGACAAGACCGATACATTCAAATCTTAACTCGAAGAGCTCCAACAATAACCGCCATGATGTTAGCCGTGAGGCTTCATCACTCTTCAGGGAACTTAATTAGCGACCAAACAGTCAGAAACCGCTTGCATGAAGTGAACCTTCATTCCCGAAGACCGCTACGGGTACCACCTATAGCAATGCACAATCGTAGGATTCGATATCAATGGGCTCTTGAACACAGAAATTGGGCAGAAGAACAATGGCGTTTCGTGTGCTTTTCTGATGAGTCTCGTTTTGGTATGAGACCGGATACAAGACGTATACGACACTGGAGAACCCCTGGACGCCAACAGCGATTAAAATCCTGCCAGGAAGTCCATCCTTATAGTGGTGGAACCATCATGGTATGGGCGGGTATTTGGATCGGCGGAAGAACTGAGTTGATTTGGATCAGAGGCAACCTCAACGCTCAAATTTATGCTGAGACGATTGTATCAGACGTCATCGTTCCTCTACAAGTGCAAATCGGTCCCTTATTTCAGTTAATGCATGATAATGCACGACCGCACACCGCAAGAGTTGTAAGACAGACTCTCGCCGCAGCTAACATCAATGTCCTGCCCTGGCCTGCTCAGTCGCCAGACTTGAACCCGATTGAGCATGCATGGGATATGCTACAGAGAAGAGCTCTGCCGAATATGGAGGGTATCCAGTCGCAAGAAGACCTTTTTTTGTTGTTGCAACGAACATGGGCGGCCATTCCACAGCGTGATTTGGATGAACTCATTTTGAGTATGCCAAACCGATGTTCTTGTGTTGTTAGTGTTCGCGGTAGAAACACGGATTATTAATTGTTTAAGTTACCCAATAAAATTTTAAAGAAAACTGTTATTTCAGTCTTTTTTTCGAACTTTTGTGTTAGTGGTTCAAATAATCAGGAGAAAAGTTATTGCAAAAATATATGTTGATCCCTAGACACTTTTGATGTGTGTAGCTTGATGTGTAGCCGTGTGTACGTGAACACTCGCGATTTCAGGTTTGATGAGAGTTGCTTAACTTTGAAGATTGACCCGTGCGGCTGTTACCTAATAGGTACGAAGGATACACATGCCAGTAGCTGCCACAAAAGTATGCAAGTAGCCTGCACGTCATCATGGCATTCACCAATCAGCTTGCATGCCGTGTGCCTTAACAACTTCGGATTGGTGAATACCATACTGGCATGCCAGCTACTTGCATACTTTTGTGCAAGCTACAGGCATGTGTGTGGGTGCCCTAATGCTGGGGATACACATGCCCGTAGCAGCTTGCACACTAGCATACCAGCACCTTGCACGTGCCAGCTACTGTCATGTGTATACGCAGTGTGTCAGTTACTCGTACTGTCGTAGGTACATGCCTAAGGCGGGGATACACATGCCAGTAAATCGGGAAAGTAGCTGACATGAAAGTTACTGGCATGTACGAGTAACTGGCACACTGCGGATACATTTGCAAGTAATACTGGCATGCAAGTTGTGCCCTTGCATGTCAGTATTACCATCGTGTCGCACAAAAGTATGCTTTGGCAACCCCCTGCGACCCCACCCTCGACGGGCATGCAAGTATCTAAATCAAATGTTGTGCTAGCTACTTGTATGCCAGTTACAGGCATGCCAGTTAGCGTATACACATGACAGTAGCTGGCACGTGCAAGGAGCTAGTATGCTAGTGTGCAAGATACTGGAATGTGTATCCCCAGCTTTTAACCACGAACCCCTCTTTGCCCCTTCCTCCACGAGCTTGAATTTCAATATCTCAGTAAATTTTCCGTCTGACCGCATTTGACGACTACAACTTAAACTTGTTGTTTCATCAAAGACAATAGTCTTAACATAAGTTTGTTAAGGGAACAGAACTAACTTGCCGTCAAAACTTAGAATAACTTAGCCGATAATGGAGATGAACTTCTTTGGATCCCTGTTGATATCCAATTTCTATGTAAACTGCTTGTCATTTGGTTGGATATTGTAACTATGATGAATAATATTGTTAATCAAATCAAAAACTTGTGTACAAAGGCTTATTGTACTACAGTGGCGGATCCAGGAGTGTAGTTTGGGAGGGGCTTGACTCCGCTGAGGGGAGGTTTTAGCAAAACAAACACTAAATAAAAAGGTCAAGTGCGACTCGGACCCGCGCACCGGGGGTTCCGTAGGTACTTTGTAGATATGTAAATACCTAGTTTATCACGGGTTTTTTTTTAATGTAGGTAACTACACGTTTTTTGGATTTATTCCTTTACTGCTGCTACATGACCTTGCTTCTTGCCTAATTTCATGATTCTAGGTCAACGGGAACTACCTAACGTACACTATAAATTTTGATTCCCTTGAGAGTGTCGAAATATATACGTTTTTTGCAGCGTAAACGGCTGTATCTTTTTTTAAGTTAACTTAGAAGTTTGATTTTTTCACAGCTTCAAGGGACTGTAGACTTAAGTGACACGAAATGGTGACACATAACTAACAGCAGTGAATTACACATGGACAGTCTATTTTGTCTGCAATCATTTAACAAGCAAGGTATGCTGGTAAGTGTTTTTAGAGGTATGAGGATTATGAGGAACAAGGTGCAAAGTTCCTCATCCTCCATTAGAAAGGGATCCTCCATCCAGACGGGTGTTGTGTGTGGTGGGCTACTACCCAACGGTTGTTGTCGGATTTCTTTATTTAAAACTAACTTACCTAAACCACAGAATAACTAATAGTAGGTACTACCACGGGGAGATAGTGCAGTTATGTGGGACTCTAACCCACTAAAACTCCACGGTGTCCTCCTCTGCCGCTTATGGCGGGAACACGGGCACGCGTTAGCACTCATCCGTGAACCCGCCGCGGCTATCCGTCACCGGACCCTCCTCCGGGGAGTACTCCCCATCACCGGCGCACCAGAACGCATAGCACGCCATGACCACCCCAGGGACCAAACCAGCACATGGGCGCCAGACAACCCCGTCTCTGCCACCCTTGGTCCCCCTGCGACGGGTCAGGACATTGGCCCCGCCGCCTGCCAATTTTCGGCCGCAGAGGATAGGGAGAGTGGCCAACGTCATACCAACACTCCTCTTCCCCTGCGGCCCCACCGCGTCCGCCATCGGACGGTGGCGACCCCGTCAAGGCCGCGGAAGGTAGGGAGAGCGGCGCACCGTAATACCGGCACTCCTCTCCCGCCGCGGCCTCCAACGCTCAGCCGCGATGCCTCCGATACGACATCGCGGCCCGCCTCAGTTGCGATGTCGCCCAAGCGGCACCGCAACCTACATGTTGGCCGCTACGTCGTCGGCTTGTCGGCAAAAGCCCTGACGAGCGGCCCCTCCTCGGGTTCCTCTTCGCTTCACCGTGGGTGTCCAAGCCACGGCTACTGAGCCCCCCCGCCTCGACAATGCGGGAACCCACCGGGGGGGAGTAGGTACTACCTAAACTAACTGACTTCGTAGCGCCTATGATGATGATGAAATGTTGTGTTGGCCCTGCGCCTGATCTCTCTCCGGGGTCGCGTTGGATTGAAGTCCCATCGGACTATGAGAGTGAGGAAAGAGAGTGCACCTGTGACTGCGCACACACTTGTGCACTATATTATCTCCCGCACCGAAGGCTGATCTCCGCTGAGAATGATCGCTATGGCCGAAATTCGATCTGGAGGACTTTATGTGGCATTACAGGCTGATTATGCTTATGCTCAGACGATATACCTACGCTACGGTCACAGATAATGTAATACACTAACGACGGCAGATAATAACCGGGGTTATCGTTGGATGTAAGTAATGTTTATTTTATTTTATCGCCGATAAAACTGCAAACATTAGGTCCCGCTAACATACCTTTTGTGATAGCACTGAAAGCAGTGACTCGCACACGAAGGGTTCCGTACCACAAGGCAAAAACACCGAAAAACAAACGTTTGTTATATGGGAGCCCCCCTTAAATATTTATTTTATTTTTAGTATTTGTTGTTATAGCGGCAACAGAAATACATAATCTGTGAAAATTTCATCTGTCTAGCTACCGCGGTTCTTGAGATACAGCCTGGTGACAGACAGACGGACCAGACGGACGGACAGCGAAGTCTTAGTAATAGGGTTCCGTTTTTACCCTTTGGGTACGGAACCCTAAAAATGAAAAAACATTATTCTGAACTGCTTTTAATAGTTCCCTATGAGCCTAACGTTTGAAACAGTATTTTTTACTGATCCGAAAACAGTTAAAGCTTGAGGCAAAATGTTATCGTCATGACAGTAAAACAGAATATAACAGTTAAATTATTGATCGAAGGTTAAATTGGTGATAATAATATCGTTGAAATTGCATTACAAAACTTTTTTTTCACCTTTTTTTCACTACATAGGTAACTGTTCAATCATTAAAAGTTACTGTTTTGTCTTTTACTGTTTTACAAACATTTCTTCTTACTGTATAAAGTCAGTAAATCTTAAGAGCGTAGACGAGCTGCGCAAGAATTGAGAAATAGGTATTTGAAGAAACTATTGCCGTCTCTCTCCCTCTAGTCTACCCCCGTAGAGTGCGATAGGGACAACTGCAGCTCAGAACGATTTTACCTAGAAAAAAGCATGACCGATCGACGTTTCGTATTCCCCTGTTTTCTCCTCAAAACCTAAGCCGATTAAAATATTTTTGGTATCAAAATTTAAAGGAAGAATAGATCTATGCCCCTATCATTTGTTTTTATCTTAAAAACATTTCAATTTTCTTTGGTAGTCGTCTGATTACGTAGGTAAAAACGGGGCATTTTTTTAGGTTTTCGGAAAATCATATTTATTTTTGTAATATTTAAAAAAAAAAAAACAGGGGCATGCCTTCAATAGACCTAGATTTTTATAAATAAAAATGATTACTCTTGAGGCATTATCCAGGAAGAGAATAGGGGAATACGTTTGTATGGAAAAAATGCAGCCCGTCTACGCTCTTAAGCCGTTTCCACCGCGAGCGGAACGGTATTAATGACGACTTCGTTAAACTCGCAAACGATGAGGGCGCCACTGCGCGGTCGGCTTTGGTTGGCTAAAAAAACGGTGAATAGAATATACATTTATTTTTTTTGAGGAAAGTACGAAACCAACGCGGACGAAATCGCGGACAAAGTGCTATCTATCTATGATAAAGACGGAACCCTGAACGATGATAGACTACACTTTCACAATAGTTTCTCAAGCCTTTTTTCCGACATCGTATCTGTCCCGGGACTCCAGTAAATTATGAAAACAACGTAAATTATGAAAACAACGTAAATTATGAAAACAACGTAATTTATGAAAACAACGTAAATTAAGAAAACAACGTAATTTAATACCGAACACTTGAGTTTCAAGTTTTTATAACGTTTTATGTAAGAACAGTGCAACTAATTTGTATTCCGAGCTGAGAACTGATATTGATATAAATTGTTAGCATTATATTATTATAGTGGGAGCAGCCAACCCGCAATGAACGGCGCGCGGCGTCTTTGTTTTAACACTATTTGAATTTAGAATTTATTGAACCAATGTTACAATTACAAACCAATGTTACATGACATGTATTATCTTATAATTAACTAAACGTCGGTCTGTAGCTGTTAGCGATCATCATTTGGATCTTTACGGCGGTCCCCAAACTAGGCGGCGCGGCGCCTGTATCTTGGGGACCGTTGTGACATAGTGCTATTAATTTACCAATTTAAAACCTAGTGGTATTGTTACTTTTGGAGCTGGTGTATTTGCAAACATTTGCAGTTCCATTTTAATTTCTTGTAAAGATAAAGATGTTTTCGAACTGAAGGTCCATTCTCGTAGGTACTTACTTAAAAAAACGTTCAAAATCTGGTCGCAATCTTATCTTGGCGACAATCAATGTCAAAAACTTGTCAAAAATGTAGGGAAATCTATATCTATACTTAATATTATAAAGCTGCAGAGTTTGTTTGTTTGAACGCGCTAATCTCTGGAACTACTGGTCCGATTTGAATGATTCTTTTAGTGTTGGGTAGTCCATTTATCGAGGAAGGCTATAGGCTATATAACATCACGCTACGACCCTTAGGAGCCGCGCAGCGTGTGACACCGCGGGGAACAGCTAGTACTAATAATAAAGCTGAAGAGTTTGTTTGTTTGAACGCGCTAATCTCTGGAACTGCCGGTCGGATTTGAAAAATTCTTTTTGCATTTCATAGCCCAATTATTGAGGAAGGCTATAGGCTATTTAACATCACGCTAGGACCCTGAGGAGCCGAGCAAAATGAAAAAAATAACGCTAAGCGAAAACGAAGTAATACTGCGGGCAGGCGATGCGTCGCGATGGTGTGGGTCGGGGGAAGAAGAAAACCCATGCGAACGAAGTCGCGGGGAGAAGCTAGTTAGATATATTTTTGACAGATTGAGACGGATCAGACCGTGAACGGTCTTTAAAAATTACAAGAATTGCCCCTTTGAGCTGCTAAAAACAATTGGAATTGTTGTACAGTGTTTTTCCGTCTACTGCTGCATGAAGAGCTTACTCAGATGTTTAAAAAAATTATAGTTAAAAGTTTTTTTTACAATAATATTGTTATTATATTCATGTAAATTCTTGTTCCTGACATTTCCAATGCCCTTTGGCTACAAAACGGTTTTCCAAGACATTTCTCCCTACCACATTATGGATCTACAAAATACAAAAGAGTCGTGAGTAAAAATACTTTGATTCATCCATCTACGCCATTGGTTCTCAACGTGGGCGTTAATGCTCCTCGTGGGCGGTTGAGACCTTCCAGTAGAAGACCCAGAGAAAATTATATATCTTATCTTACGACTGTATAATATTACACGTTTAAATATAATCACGCAGATTCGCGGTAAGGAAAATTGGGGGGCTTGAGGTTAAAAAAAAATCAAAAAATTGGTGGGCAAAATCAGGTTGAGAACCTATGATCGACACCAATAATAAAATTATCTCCTATACCCCGACATCATCTATTAAGGGGACTGTATGTCCTAAGGCGCGGTCACTGTCGGACTGCACTGCGTATAGGGTCTTAGCATTATGCTGAGCGATGGCCGTTTTGCGTAGATGTGACGTGTTACTTTCTCCCAAATTGTTTTATTTTATGTTTGTGTTTTTATTTTTATGCGTCATGTTTGCCGCGAATAAACGTATTTTTTTCTTTATTTCACTGAAAAAAAAATCTTAATACAGCACATTAAAGCGATTTCATTAAGACTTATTGACTTATACAGTAAGATGAAATATTTGTAAAACTGTAAAAGACAAAACAGTAACTTTTAATGATTGAACATACTCTTTACTGAAAAAAAAAACAACAAAAAAAGAAAAACCACCATTACTGTAATGTAAGTTTTCATTTGAACGATATCACCAAATGAATAAAACAGTTAATCAAAATCAACAACAGTCAACAGTTGGTCTATCATTGGTCGGTCAATAGCGCAGAACATATACGATACTCGTAATGAATTAAAAGCAATGACTGCACAATGACGTTATAACAGTGCCGTAATTAGCCTTTTATGCGCCCGGTGCGAGCTGCTATAAGCGCGCCTTTTTTTTTTTGCGTTTGGGAAATCAAATCATCAAATGACCCCCCTCCCGCTCTGGGTGGAGCGGAAGGGAGTGTCAGACTCTTATTGACTAAAACCCACCCGTGTTCCTTCCTTAGCCCTTTATGTTCCGGGCCAGCGGTAACCCTTTGGGACAATTCCGCTGACCCGGCAGGCTTCGGTCCTAAGGGGCCCCTTCCTCGATGCTGACATCTCTTTGTGGCGCACTTGGAACACGTACGCGCCGTCTGGCACGGGCCTGGTTCTGATCGGACGGTGAGCTACGGTGAGCTGGCCTATGGAGGCCGGGAGTCGTCACACGGCTCCCGACGCCCAGAGCGTCTCCCGCGGCGGCTGGTACGGGAGGCTCTCTCCCTGAGCCGTCCCGCCACCTCCTTTGCTAGCATGACTGCTTTGCAGAAGGAGGTGACTGCCTCTCGCCCCGGACCATGGCTTTCACCAAGGCCGGACGCGAGAGGTCGCCGCCGCTGCCGATCTCCTCTACGAGGACACGGCGGTGCTCCGCCCAAGCGGGGCAGACCTCCACCGTGTCCTCTGGGCGATCCTGGCAATGGTGACACCCGGGCGTTTCCTCCCGCTTGATGATGTGCAGGAACCTCCCGAAACTTCCGTGTCCGGTGAGGACCTGCGTCAGGCGGTAGGTGAGGGCGCCGTGGTGGCTCTCTCGTGGTGGCCACTGCACAAAGAGGGGTCTTATCGCCGCTATCGCGGCGTGCCCTGCGGTGGGTTGCGACAGTCGCTCTTTCCATGTCGCCATGAGATCACGCCGGAGATCCGTCCGCTCCACAGCGATTTGCCGTGGAAGCGGATTTTCCCCCCGGCGTAGTGCCTCCGCGCGCCATTCATATAGGCGCGCGAGGACTATCGCCTCCAGATCCCATGGCGGCAGTTCGGCAAGGAGGCTTGCCGCCTCGCCCGAGATTGTGCGGTAGCCCCGGATAAGCCGGCTACCACCTTCTGGGGCGCGTTCCGCCGCAGTGAACGCGCCCACACCGGGGCCCCGTATAGGGCCATGGACCACACGACCCCCTCGTAAAGCCTCCGGCAGGAGGCGTTTGGCCCCCTCAGGTTGGACAAGCGCCGCTTGAAGGCGGCCCCGGCCCGTTCCAGTTTGGGGGCCAAACGTCGCAAGTGCTCGACAAAGTTGCACCGGCCAGCTGTCGAGGACGAAACCCAGGTATTTCATCGTCGTCTCGACGTCGATGTGAACCCCTAGGTCGTAGGTCGGCACGGTCGGTGATACCGGAGTGCCTCCACAATGCAGCTCCAGGGCAAGGTGTTAAACGCGTTGGCGATGTCGAGTGACACCGCCACGACAACCCCACCCCGGGACACCGCGTCCCCCGTCGTGAAGGCTCTCACGCGCATGATGGCGTCCACCGTCGAGCGCCCCTTGCGGAAGCCAAACTGGCTGTCCGCAAGATCCGGCCCCGTCCTCACCAGGTGCCCGACGAGGCGGCCCGCAATCACTCTCTCAAAGAGCTTGCCGACCTCGTCGAGCAGCACGCTGGGCCGGTATGCGGACGGAGAGTCCGCAGGGCGCCCTGGCTTCCGAATGAGGACCAGCTTCCCCGTCTTCCAACGGAGTGAAAACTGGCCTCTCTCCAAACATGCACTTAAGAGCGCCTGCAGTCGAGGCCCGAGAGCCCTCGAGGCCAGGACCCAGGCTTTACCTGGCAAGCCGTCGGGTCCTGGGGTAACCGCGCCCTTGAAATATTTTCCAATCATAACCGGTTGTGACAATAAAATGGTTTGTCTATAAAAATAAATCTATCATCCAAAAACTAACGGTCTTATTCATAATAAGTTATAGAACATCTAAAGTCTTGCTAATGTCTCGTTGTCAAAAATTGTTATTCATAAACGCATTTTAGCCCTAAAACGTTCTATAAACCTACTATAAAGTTATGAAACCCAGAAGCCTACTATAACAGTACTATAAGGAAAAAAAAATGGCCGACTCTATACCAGCTGATAGAAAATGACGTTTGACCTACAAATGTAACATGTGCAGTTGTATTTAATTTATGTTGCACTTCTGTTTAACCAATTTAGTTAGTTATTATATAACTAAATGCAAAATAGAAGCGAGGCAAAATATAACGAAGGACATAATTCGTCACATCCACGGCAAACTTACGAATCTTCAGAAAATGCATTTTACAGGGAATGTTAAGTTTTTTTTAGTAACAGTTAAGTACCGTGGTACATTTGGTTTGGTTTGTTTGGTAAGATTTAATCTTAAAAAAGTAGTATTTTTAAAACCAAATGTATCACGGTACCTATATACCTAGGTATAGGTACCTGTTACTAAAAAAAACTTATCATTCCCTGTAAAATACATTTTCTGCAGATTCGTAAGTTTCTCTTGGATATGAGGAATAGCAACAAGAATTACTGTGGGACGCTGCTGCTTTGGGCTGTGGAAACAACGCTTTCAATGTCTTTTACATGCAACAACCATAGTGGCTAGAGCAGTCCTTTACAATATTGCAGTTGACCATGGAGACATTCAGTTAGAGGGTAGGTAGCAATATCAATGAATATCATACAGTCACCCCAAGAAGTTGCAAGGGGAAATGCAAATGCTATTTTACAAACTTTTCAGGAAACATTCCACCGAGGTAGCCTCACTTTACCAGGTTAGAGGTACATCTTCCCACTTGTGTCCGGAGACGGTTCAGGGACTTGACCGTGTGGATCATGTAGGTTTACACCCTGCAGGGAGATGCTCCAGTAGGGAGTGGTTGTGAAGCTATGTCGCAAACCATGCTCCGCCTCCTATCCTACCCTATGTGTCCCAAAACATGCAGTCAAAGTGACCTCTGCGCTGCCACTGACAACATTGTGGAAGTGGCAAAGTTTTGGGCCAACAAGATCTAAAATACAGTCGTCCCCGCGACACAAAGAAGATAAAGAGGAAACGTTTTAGCAAGTAGTGCATTAATAAAAAGCTTATACATATACAGATATCAGTTTAATTAATTTATTTTTAAAATACTCTAAATTTTAATTCGGCTTCTAGAACTTGTGCTAGCAGAACAACATTTTTAAAATGTTTCTTTTCATTTGCCATCTATGCCACCTCTTCTGTTTATTATTTGTAGTGAAGCACCATTCTTCCTATTGTCCTGAAATACAAAATTAATGTTATAATTCTTTCTCTTCATCAAACGAAGTTCTTGACATGCTTACTCAGGAACTTTGTAACTTATAAGTAAATTGGATAGGCACCTAATTCGTAAATCATGCCAGGCCGGTCAGTGGGTCGTCTTAGGGGCGGAAGCAAAAGCAAGAATAAGTATAAGAAATAAAGATTGTTTACAAAACAAAACTTACTTTGAACACATTTTAGTTGTAACAGTACAAACCTTATCGTCCTCCAACCAAAACGAGTATTCACTTCTTTGCCCTTTCTTGGAACTAGTCTCCGGTCTTAATTCCATTTCTTTTAAATACAAAAAAATATTCAAAGGTTTTCGCTCGCCTGACAATAAAATAACATTAACAAATTCACTGTCAAAAATGACGTTAAAGCGGCAAAACTGTCGAAACCGTAGACAATAAATTAGTTTTCCGTACGTCATAATGTCTATGGTCACAATTATTCGGTGCGTAGACAGATATTCTCGTTTGACGACTCAATATGTTGACCAATTTGTTGGATGACTTCAATAAAATGGCAACATTTATATTTATATTGAAGTTATAGGACGTTTTAGTTATCGAACGTTTATGAAGCGTTTATGAATACAAAATTTTATCGAACGTTTTAAGGGCTTAATGAGCATTTTAACTAATGTGTGCTTTAAACCTTCTATAAGCTTTTTTTATGAATAAGACCGTAAGTTCTTCACAAACTTTTACGATTATTATTATGATCTCATCGTCTTTAATATTGATAATTATTATTTATTTGTAAGAAGAATATACGCGGACGACGCGAATAAATAATAGGTATTGTTAGTGGCCCAGGTCTGGTCATTTCTGCGCCCCTCCAGGGTCTGCGCCCTGTGCCTGGGCACCGCTGGCACCGCCCTAGTTACGGCACTGCGTTATAATGGTTGGTTATTGATCAAAGGAACTGTCAAAATTTTTATTGAAAAAAGAAAGTTTTCAGAGGTCTTCATGATTTTTATCTATCGTATCAAATTAGTTGTATCATGTTTTCAATACACTAAGATCTATCTAGCATAATTATATCCTGAAGAATATCATATATTTTTCGGATTTTGTTTACAATAGTCGATCATAATAATTATACTTTTAGACATTATAAAACTTGCGTTTTTTTGCGTTTAGTTCCTGTAGTCCTCTTAATGGTCTCCAAAGAAACCAAGAACGATCAATAACGTGCGGGATCTCCAAGGGAACAATTTTACTGCCTATCTTCCCGCTATGAAATCAGTTGATACGATTAATAAAAGCTTTTGGCAGACATCCTGGCGATCTCAATATGTTTATGTGTACGTAGGTAAAAGTTGTAGGTACTCTTTGTTTCCAATTGATGTTATTTCAAGTCAAACAAATATCAACTTTATTTTAATGTTAATTAAGTTGAATTCAGAGTGACTAGCAGTATTGAAAAAGTTTAGGCTCCTACAAACAGGCGCGACACGCGACGCGAATCGCGCGCGACACAAAGGCACCGCAAGTCGCGCAACGAGCGGTGCCTCTGTGTCGCGCGCGATTATAAAAAGGAGCCTTTATGTTATTTTAGTTATTTTAAGTTTAAGTTATTTTTAAGTTATTTTTCCATAAACTCATATTATAAGTTTATGGAAAAATAACTTTAATTCCTAAACAATAAAATTAAGTTTGCGCTGCAGCTTCAAACATTTTTATTTGTTTACATTTTTGGCAATTAAATAGCGAATGCAGATGTGTTTGTCGATGAATACTCTAGATTTTTTAAGATTTTTCTTCTTCTTTGATGATTCTTAAAAATCTTAGTAATATTATATTATTTTGGCCTGTGGAGTGACACGCTGTCACAACAACGTGTCACTCCACAGGCCAAAAAGATCAAAAACATTTTTTTTTCTAAAATATATTTTTATTATCATTATGAGTCTAAAGACATTTGGTAAATGCTAACAACTATAAATAAATCAAAATGGTTTAAAAATATTCTACAAATATATTTTAAAATTATTTTGAATTGTTTAAGACTATTGCGTCCGGCCCTGCTTCGCACGCTTTTTTTAGGATTTGACGACATCGAGTCCCTAAGTAAATAATTCAAAATTTACCGTCGGTAATAAAAAAAAAAGTTGTATGTATTTTGACCTATATATCTGCCGCATGTCAGACGAACAATGGGCCAAACTTACGACCCAATGGGTCCCACTTAATGGCAAACGACATCGTGGCAGGCCCAGACGGAGATGGCGGGATGAGCTGGACTCCTTCAACAAGAACTGGTCCTTAACAGCTTTGAACAGAGAGAAGTGGAAAGAGAGTAGGGAGGCCTTTGCCCTGCAGTGGGACATCACAGGCTAATAATAATAATGTATTTTGACCGCATGGTATTGCACTTTTCTATGAAACAGCAATTTTTTTGTAATAAATAACCTACGAACAATTTCAACGCAGGGGTTTCAGAATCATGTACTGCCGGTCGATTCTGTAACAATCTCACCGTGAAAACAAACAAAAAGAAATTTCACGCGGACGAAGTCGCGGGCAGAAGCTAGTTTATAATATATTGTATAGTTAAAGAAAAATGAGGTTATAGACCTTTCCTAATGCTACATTTCATCATCATCATTTCAGCCGTAAAACGTCCACTGCTGGACATAGGCCTCCCCCAAGCACCTCGACTTCGACCAGTTTTGTGCTTCTCGCATCCAACGGGTTCCTGCGACCTTCACAAGGTCGTCGGTCCACCTTGTGAAAGGCCTTCCGACGCTACGTCTTCCGGTACGCGGTCGCCACTCCAAAACCTTTCGGCCCCATCGGCCACCTGTTCAGCGAGCAATGTGCCCTGCCCACTTCAGTTTGGCAATTCATCGGGCTAAGTCGGTTACCTGGATTCTCCAGCGGATCTCTTCATTTTTGATTTGATCACGCAGGGAAACTCCAAGCAAGCATAGCCCTTTCCATTGCCCTTTGGGTGACTTTCGGCCTTCTAATAAGGCCCGTTGTGAACAACCACGTTTCAATGCCAAAGGTCATCACTGGCAACACGCATTGGTCAAAGACTTTCGTCTTGAGACACTGCGGTACGTGGGATGATGATGTACGTCGAGCGATGGATTAGCAATATGAAGTATATGAAAAATGATTCAGATTGAGATTAATAGTGTGCTACGCAATAAGGGTGAAGAACTGACATCACTACTTCCATTAATGGCTTTATAATAGACCGTAATTAAAATATAACTAGACCTTTAAGGAAATTAAGATTTCATACTTATTGCTACCGAGAAGTAGGTACATTATTGTACTATTAACATTAGTAACATTCCATAAAAGATGAAGATCACGACATGCATGTAATATTTATTAAAGAGATGCGAGATTCTAAATATTCAACCTTAGGACATGTTATGCAAATAGATTTTGGTTGTAATTTACGTAATTTCCACGAGAGTAAGTAACACACACGAGTATGTAAATTCTATAATGGATTTCAATAGAAGTTTCAAGGATTGTAACCAAAACAATATTAATTATTTCCCTGATGATAACAGTTTTGTTTCCATGGTCAACCATACAAATACAAAGTTTGTTATTGTTGTTTATTAACAGAACTATGAATTGACTAAGTCATAATAATGCTTTGTTTACATAGTTGGAAAACTCTAAGCAGTTCCACTATATATATACCTATAAACCTTGTTTATGTATTTTGGCCGCGGGTTAACTCTGAGGCGAACTTTAATGCCCATAAAAAGGATGTTTTTTATTACTGCTTTAAGGAAAATAAGTAAAGTTTTTTTAAGAAAGCGTGACATTTCCATTCCTTTTAACCTCTATAAATTATGGTAAACTCGATTACCGTAGATGTTGATAAAAGTTTAAAGGGCAGAGTCTGAACACGCCCTCTAATTTGAAGGTGAAGCCAGAACCCATGAGTTATTTTATTATACTATCGGGTTCAGTTTAATAAAAACCAAGCTGCAATAGAATATAACAGGTCCATCTAATAATGCTATTAAAAACCTGAACACAAAATCTCAACAACACAATCTAAAAAAAAACAAATTAGAATTAATAACTTACCCTAAATCGATACTTTCCGATCGGCGGCCGCGCATATGGTACACCTTGGAAGCTGGCGAAGGACCGTCCCTTCGTGGACACCTTCCATGCGCCCTGAAGAAGCCCATGAGCCACTCTTATGGTAGGGTTTGGGGCCTGAGCGGCAACCAAGCCGGCGATGGACAAAAACAAGAATAACCTCAACGACATTTTTAAAAATAGAACCAAGATGGCGTCGCTGTCATGCGTGCGTCGGCGCAGCTGGCTGGCGCGGGACTGGAGGTGGAGACATGACACATAATAATATAATACCTACTGTTTAAAAAACAGTTTCATGTAATTGGTCGTTTAGTGCAAGTGCACAGATAATACATGTTTACATGTCGCAGCTATGATTGCGTTTGACCGATTAGCGTTATGCTGATTGCTGTCCAGTTCAACAGTATGTAACGAACTAAGTATATTGCTAGAACTCCACTGCATGTTGGCCTTTTGTTTGTCAAAAAAATTGACTGTGCTATTATACTACTCCATCCACCATCGCGACAATCTGACCCGTTGGTCACTGCGAGCACCCCGACTGCTCCCCCCGCAGAACCCGTGCCTATAAAGGAAACGGGCCTGGATTCCAGAGTGGTTTAGGCGTGAAAAGGTAACATACAGACAGACAGAGTTACTTTCGAATTTACAATACTAGTATGGATAGCACATTTTTTATTAGCTATTAATGTCCCGCAGCTGGGCAAAGGCCTCCCTCCCTACTCTGCTTCCACCTCTCTCTGTCCAGATCTGCCAAGGACCAATCTTTATTTAAGGAGTCCAGCTCATCCCGCCATCTCCGTCTGTGACTGCCGCAATGTCATTTGCCACTGCGTCGTGCAATACGACCGATGCATCTTGGCTGTCCCGAACTTTGCGCAGAAGGCTGCGCAGTAAGATTTTTTAGGAACCAAATGGTGACATGAGGCGAGTGCGAGTGAGAGAACATGCGCGAAAGTTCTTAGTGCCTATGTTTAGGCCCGCCAAGTTACTTCGGTCGTATTGTAAGTACGTAAGTTTGGCCCATTGATCATCTAATGCGGCAGATGTGTCCACCCCAATTCCATTTAAGCGTGGCAGGTTTCCGAGTGACATCAGCTATTTTAGTGATGAATATAATGTTACCTATTTTTGTAACAAACTTGTTATTTTTTTAATCGGCTTTTACCGTTAATATTTTTAATACAAGCTTATGTTAAAACCCTACCTAACATTAGTGAAACCCTGCTATTAGGATTTGGTAGGTTAGGTAATCCGTAAAAGTTATAAATATTTAATATCCTCTAATGTCACATATGTTATTTTTATACTTTTATATTCTGTATGCAGGTACATATTTCACTTATCTTTTTTCATAATTTCTTTATCTTTATATTATAATCACTAAAACGGATAATAGTGGCCACTATTTTCCGTTTTAGTGATTATAATAAAACTAAACAATGTAAAACTACCGTTTATAATAATATTAACGTATAATCTTGTAGAGCACAACTTAACGTGCTTATTTTCTGTATTTTCATTCTAAAATAAAAGAAATAACCAAACAAACGATAAGGGCGCCACTGCGCGGTCGGCGTAGCCTTAACTCTACAAAAGATATTTTTAATAAAAAAAGGAGATTTAAAAGAGTACTTGAAGCATTGTTCGCTTCGCTGCAAACTGAAGACGTCGCTAGGGATGACCAACTGTCCGGTTTTTGAAGAGACCGTCCAACAGTTGTCAGTGCCCACTTTAACAAGATTAGCAGTGCCTTTTTGATCCTTAAATTTAGTTGGCTGCTCGCGTCCACTTAAATTATGTAATTTATTTTCGGTGGGCTATTTTCTTTCTAACAATAGGGAGTCTGCTGCTGAAAGTTAGACCGAGTCCTAATTGCTCTCGTACACGCACACACAAATATTTCAATATCTATAGATAAGTAAATAAGAAGCTTTATTGTTGTTTATAGAATTTGTTTTTATTATTTTAAAATTACTTTTACTGTTTTTTTTTTGCAAGTTCTTCATGTATCTCGTTCGAAAATGTTGTTTTTAAGGGGCTTACATGACCTAAAGCGTAGTCACTGTCGGACTGCATAGAAAAGAAAGAGAAGCGCGATGACACAACGCTGGTAATTTATTGCAAAATATGAAACAATTATCTACTTTACAAAAAATCTATTGTTTGGACTAAGAAATTAAAACACGAGTGTTTTAGTTTCATTTCATTTCATTTATTCATAAAAACAATTTACATTGTGTTGAATATAATGTACACATGCAAGAATAAATAATTAAAGAATAATACAAAGAACTATGAATTATTAATAACAATCCAAGTGACCAACTGTTTTAAATAATTATAATGTCAAAACGTTTTAGATGTAATGTCACAACAGTTTTAATACAATGTCAAACAGGTATATAGATGATGTCAAACAGTTTTAGTATGTTGCTTGTAGAATAATCTGACAAAAATCAGAATGATTGTATGTATTTATTGTAAAAATAAAGTTTTTAGAGGTATCTTCATGATTTTGACGTGACAACGTCTTAAATTAGGTTGCGGCTGGGAGTCACTTATGAAAAAGTGTAACGCTCGGTAACGTTACGTTCTTATTTTCATTTAATTCCTTGTTCCTATTGTGCAATTTAATTATATTCATATCAATAAATATTCTACCGAGAAAAAGACGTTGTCACGTAAAATCTTCGCCCGTAAAACCGACTTTACAGGCAACCATTTTTTTTATCTATCTTATCAAATTAGTTGTATTATATTTTCAACACACTATTCTACCTAGCATATATCCTGAAGAATATCATATATTTTTCTGATTTTGTTTACTGTAATCAATCATGTAGTTTTATTGCTACTAAAACTTGCGTCTTTTGCGTTTATGTCCTGTAATTCCCTTAATTTCAGTCACCTAGTTTGGAAGGCGCTGGTGTTTGTGACACAATGTTTTTTTCATGAGTACAGACACTAACGATATATACTTCTCGAACGTTAATTTTTACTTGAAAAATTGTTTTTGTGAACCGAGAATGTGTTTTTTCTGAAATTTATTATTATTTCAAGATCAAATTATTTAACAAAAAAGCTGCTGTCCAATCTTGTGTTCGCTGTGGATTGGACAAATAGCTGACAAGCAACTCAGACTGTAACATGATTGTTGCATAAGCATAGCATAATCATAATCTTCAATAACCGAAGGACAAAGCTGTGATTTCCTCAAAATTATTCTTTAGACGTGCTGCTAGCTTTTGCCCGCGACTTCGTCCGCCTGAAATTTCTTAAGTAGTAACCTACCTAACCTACCCCGTCGCATCGCATCGCCTTCGTTTTCGTTTAGCGTTCTTTCTGAATTTATATCTTCTTGCTCAGCTCTTAAAGGTCCTAGAGCTCCTCCTTCAAATCCGACTGGTAGTTCCAGAGATAAGCGCCCGTAAGCGCGCGGAGGGGCCCGTGGCTAAATAATAACAGCCGCACAAGTCGATAGATCAGGTTAAGCTACGCTTGCCGCGGTTGGTCTGTGGATGGGTGACCATCTTTACATACCGAGACCCCTCCGTGCCTCGGAAAGCACGTCCCGGCTGTCATTCGTGGATCTTTGACAGTCGTTACGGGTCGTCAGAAACCCGAAAGTAGGACAACCAGTCTTACCAAGGGGTATCGTATTACCCAGTAATTGGGTTGTGGAGGTCAGATAGGCAGTCGCTCCATGTAAAATACTGGTATTCAGCTGCATCCGGTTAGACTGGAAGACGACCCCAACACAGTTGGGAAAAAGCAGGCAGATGATGAGTTCCTGAGATAAGAGCGTTCAAACAAACAAACTCTTCATGATTGAAAACTCAGTAGCGAGTGGAGAAAGATCTCAAAATTCTCAGCTTTCGTCGTCAAAACAAACTTACAGATAGCATATATGCTATCTGTAAGTTCACAGTAACCTGTAAGCGTATAATTATGTAAAATGTATGCAAATTCTAATGGAAATCGGCTGAACGTCTAAACAGCAGAGGTGTGAAAGTGGAATAAGTACTTACGTAGGTACATACATAAAGTACTTATGAGTGTGATTCTCAAGGTAACCTCACAAATGTAGGTCAACCATCAGAATTAATTTTGAAAGTTGGATGACAAACTGAGCGGGATATTACTAGGATCTCTCATATATCTTGTCCCTTATGAAATACTAGCTGCGCCACGCGGTTCCACCCGCATAAGTTTCGATCCCGTGGGAATATCGGGATAAAACTATCCTATGTAGGTATCCTAGGTACACTATTTTTTCTGGTCATACACGCACGCGCCGCGCCGGTTGCGTGCCTAGTGCCTACTATCCATACTAATATTATAAATTCAAAGGTAACTCTGTCTGTCTGTCTATCTATCTGTATGTCTGTCTATCTGTCTGTCTTTATGTTACCTTTTCACGCCGAAACCACTGAAGGGATTTCGATAAAATTTGGCAGAGAGATCGATTGCATCCCGGGGAAGGACATAGGATAGTTTTTATCGACATACCTCGCGGGCGAAGCCGCGGGCGGAAGCTAGTGATTCATATGTCTTTATTTTATTGTCATGTCATATATCTTAGACTCATAGATCTATGATAGGATAATATTATTGAAAACTGAAAAGTTGGTGACCCTACTCATTTATTTAAGTACAGACGCCAGCACATGAAGCTACCCGAAACTGTAAAATTTTCCCAATCAACTTTGGACCTTATGATTTAGCGATAAAGTTGAAAATCTATTAATGAAATTTGACACATTGTAGCAGCTTGATGTCTTTACAAGAAAAAAGAAAAGAACAGTGTCGTCTGTGCAGTGCCGGATTAAGTCAGCACGGGGCCTGTAGCAAATTTTACCTATGGGAAAATATGGTGGAACTTAGTTTGTACCTATAAGGTTCTAAGGTTTACAAGATAAAACAGAACTATTTCATAATAGTTTTAGTTGTGTAGTGATTTTTCACTAGTCAAATCAATGTTTCTTAACAAATACGTTCTTTTCCGCTTCATGCCAGTTGAAGTACATGAGCCAAATTACTTTCTTCAAACAATGCTCAGTATATAGGTGCTTTTGTAAAACCTACGTACTTGCAAGTTCTGAAAGAACCTTGTATGCAAGAGCGAGCGAATTGAGTTCGAAAATGTTTAGCATCCCATCTCGAAGAGGTTAGATTTCTTTTGACCATTCTTCCCTAATCACATCACACTAATATTATAAAGGTGAAAGTTTGTGAGGGGGTGTGTGTGTGTGTTTATATGTTTGTTACTTCTTCACGTTCAAACGGCTGGACCAATTTTGATGAAATTTTGTATGTAGGTAGCTGACACCCTGGATTAACATATAGGCTACTTTTATCCCGATATTCCCACGGGATCAACATTTACGCGGGTAAAACCGCGGGGCGCAGCTAGTATTTCAATAAACCTAAAGGTATAGGGTACCATCACTTCTGTTTTGTATGTCCAAGCGCGGGGCCCCTACAGCGCGGGGCCTTTAGTATTTGCTACACCTGCTACGTGTCTAATCCGGCCCTGCGTCTGTGTAATACAGTAGATAGTATTCATTTTATTTTACAAGTAAGATGGCTCTTTTTTATTTCAGTCAGTAGCTTGGTTTCCAGGGTTGGAGACTAATTCAGTTACGAGATGTAAATTAGGCAGTTTACATGTAGAACGGCATTTTCCAAACCATGGAAGATTACCATGTAAAAAGCCGTTCTTGATTACTAGTTTATTTATTTTTAGGTATAAAAAGTATGTATAAAGGTGCGCTTCCACCAGTGGCAGTGTGCTGAACTGTGCGGCACTGCAATGCACAGTGTACGACACAAATGTTTATTCTGGTCGACTCACTCAAGCAAACAATAACAAATTGTGCGCGAACATTCTAGTAGTGTTTATTTGGAATGCGCTCGCCGTTCAAAGACAGAAAACTCTGCTCAGTGAACATCATGTTCGTGCACAAGTGTGCTACACTGTGCGCTTACAAAAGTTACGCACAGCTTTGCCGGTGGAAACAGAGACTATCAGATCTGCAGCTCAGTACGTGCACTGTTGGAGTTCTGCACAAAATGTTTGTGAACAAATGTGCTGCACACTATTTTGGTGGAATCGTACCTAGGTACTATGTTGAAACTGTGGTATACTCCCCGTCACTTGACCCTAAAGGTTCATTAGAAAACCAGCATCTGTCTGGCATTAATGCTGAAATGAACCTTTTTGGCGCAGCCGTGAGGCACACCCTGTTGTTGTTTGAAACATTATTTTTCAAATAAACTTTATTCTTTCTTTATTTTTTTACCGACTTCAAAAAAAGGAGGTTATCAATTCGATACGTATGTATGTAATATTATTGGAATTGCATTATATTCACTTAAAATGATCTATTAGGGCTTCCAAACAAATATACAAAATTTCATAGACGTATGTATGTATGTATGTATGTATGTATGTATGTTTGTCCACGCATATCTCCGGAACTATTAATCGGATCGTGACCATTTTTTTTATTGGCTTACATTTTCTTCAACTTAGGGAACAGTGCAAGTTTCAACAAGATCGATTCAGTAATTTTTAAGATATGGACTAATACGTGAAGTGTGACGGCCTGGCTTATTGATAAGATCTACGGGTGTAGTATCAAAGGGAAAACATCTCAAAACCTTGGTCAAATACTAGTGCAAAAACTAAAAATTACGAAATAAAAAGTAATTTAAAAAAATTAAACCGACTTCAAAAAGAAATTAACTCAAAATTATGAAATAACTTTAATTTCGGAAGTCGGTGTCTTGGGATCTGTATTTTATTTAGTTTTATGCCACCGACTTCTAAAATTAAAGTTATTTTGTGTAATTTTTTTAAATTACTTTTTTTTTAGAATGTATTCTCAAATAATACCAGCTTAATATTGTCTCACTGCAAGGCAAACGCAGAAGAATGCGGTATGTTACCATTTATTTCATGTTGATACCGAGGCCGCGAGGTTTAGAACGAGGTATTGTATATTTATTGTATTTAATTTTTTATTGTTGTTTTATTTTTATGTGCGCTGGTACTGGTAGACGTCATCACGTCAACGCCGCGCCGGCTGTCACTGAAAACTAGATATCATATAGCAAAATAAAGCACCGTGCTTAATACACACAACATAAAGAAAATGCTATCGTGGCTCTCACAAGTTGCTGTTTGCTTATTGCTTTTTTACATCGCACTCTGTCTCTGTCATCGCGCGAAACGCATTAAGCAATGAATGACTGAAAAAGCATTAAGCAGGCCGGCCGGGCGGGGCGCCTAGTCTTGTCGCATGCTAGCGATTCCTGTTGGTCGTGTGCGTAATCGTTATAAGCAAGCACCGCGTGCGATTTGCGATCTCGGGCGGCTCACGTAAATACGTAATATAATGAATGATATGCTATTTGGTTCGTGTTTTTTAGTAACTTTCGTCTTTCAGTGATAGGACACGCAATATTGATTTTTTTATTTATTTTTTATTTTATTTATTTGGGAAAAAACAAACAATTGTCACAAAAAAAGAAAATATATAAAGGACATAAATGGTTAAATGTACAATCATTTGCTACCTTTATTATTGTAAGTAAGAACGATTGATTGAGTGAGACATTGTGTTGTTGTTTTGTGATTTTGTGTATTTTTTCATTGTAACGGACGAAAATGTCTAGAAGGAACTGTGATTTGCCAATATAGAACTTTTTTGAAAAGCCTATTGATGGCAGTAAAACTGCTACATGTAATTACTGTCGTCGAGAGTTATCTTTTAAAACGAGTGTTTCAAATTTAAAACAACATCTAAAACAAAAACACATTACGGTGTACAACAATCTAATGACTTTTGGCAAAACCCTCGAGTCAACAGCACCTGAAACAGTGAGTAATATTCCCTTGTCGTCTGAAATCGAAGGTTTGCATGTGGAAAATGTATGTAGTGGGAATAGGAACGCTGCATGCTGTGGTGGTGGAGAGACGAGGAAGCGTGTTAATGTTAACAATAACGGCGACGGTAATGTTGATGTACCTCCTAAAAAAATTCAGCGAGTTATGCAAGCGTATATACCAAAAAAACTTAAATCAGACGAAAGGAACAAAATTGATATAAGCCTTTTGAAAATGATCGTATACGATTTTCAACCCTTTTCAATTGTAAATGACATAGGTTTTCGTGAGTACACGCATGCACTGAATCCTAGTTATGAAATACCGGACCGAAAAACTTTATCAGTGAATCTTCTGCCCAAAGTTTACGAGAAGAGGCTAGAAGAAGTCAAATCATTCGTCCAGACGAATGCAAAATCAGTGTGCATTGAGCAGTTGCAGCATGCAGTTGATTATTGGACTTCCCGTACTATGGACAGTTATATGGGTATAACGGCGCACTTTATGACGGAAGACCCTATAGAATTAAAATCTGTATTAATTCAATGTGGCGAATCAGAAGGGCACCATACGGGCATAAAAGTATATAGGGAACTGAAAAGGTTATTAGAAAACTGGGGCATTTACGACAAAGTCAACTTTTTTGTCACTGACAATGCCTCCAACATGGAGAGTGCCGCAAAATATTTTGAGATAGATGGCTGGAATCATTTTGGATGTTTTGCGCATAAACTAAACCTCGTTGTTCAAGATGCACTTACCGAAATCAAAGAAACTGTAGAGAAAGTGCAAAGAGTCGTAAACCACTTCAGAAAAAGCACTAGGTATATCAAAAGAAAAATTATTAAAATACCAAACAAACCAACAGAACATACAACAACCCAAAACTGTGATAAAATCGGTTCCAACACAATGGAACTCGGTATACCTAATGCTGGAAAGGTTTGTTGATATAGGAGAATCGTTGAGAGCCACCATTCCTAATTTAGGAACCGTCCCATAACACCTATGGAAGAGTAGAAATGTATTGAACAAATATGTGTCATACTCAAGCCATTTTATGAAGCCACTGTGGAAATGAGTGCTGAACATTAGGTAGTCGCGAGCAAGGCGATTATTTTAACTTCAAGCCTCATAAACATATGCAACAATTACACCAGGTTGCAAGAATTATACTCCCCAGTAAAATAACTTGCCATACAGTTAAAAGAGGGTATGACAAAACGACTAGGAGATTTAGATCAAAATGACACTATAGGTTTGAGCACAGTTTTGGACCCTCGATTAAAACTAAAAGCCATAAAAAACACAGAACGTATTGAAGACCTTAAAAAAATATTAAAAACAAAAATTACATAAGAAATAAACAAGAAAATCCAACAATCAACCAATTCAGAACAAGTTCAACCTGTACCATCGACACCAGCTGCAAATTCTGTTACGTCTCAAATTTTGGGATGCGACATCGACATACAGTTTGTGGTGTGAATTCGACAGCGAAGCTAACAAAGAGTTTGAACCTAAACCGTCAGATGTTCAGGCTTCCGAACAGTTGGAAAAATACTTAGCTGACAATTTAATTAAAAGAACAGACTGTCCGTTTAAATATTGGCGAGAACACAAATTCATTTACCCCGAATTGTATACATTATTTATAAAACACTGCAATATCATGGTAACTGCCATTTGTCATGCCACCATAGCAATAGAAGTCAAAATCGGTTGAACGGACTGTCAAAAAAGATTATTTCAATGTCTAAATCTTATTGTGAATGGGGTTATAGTTTTATATTAGTGATCGATGTTCAAAAAGTAACTTATTTTATTTCATAATAACATTTATTCAATTATTATAGATATTCCTAAGCCTGGAAAGTATGAAGGAAAGTTCATTGTGTTTATCGTATGAGGTACCGTAAAATGGGGTGACATTTGAATAGCGGGGTGTCTTTGATGATTACTGATGGAGTGTTTTAATTCAAAAACTAATGAGTGAACAATTTTTTTAATTTTTGTTTCTATTTCCTGTTAGGGGAAAGATAGGCAGTCGCTCCATGTAAAATACTGGTATTCAGCTGCATCCGGTTAGACTGGAAGCCGACCCCAACATGGTTGGGAAAAGGCTAGGCAGATGATGATGATTTCCTGTTAGGGGCTACTTTCTTATTACATACAAAAAACGGGGGCAATCAAAGCGACCCCATATCAAGTTTATAGATGATAAGCCACTTAATGTTTTTTTTCTCGGAACCTACAGGGCGTAAAAATTAAATAAATAATTTTATCAATAAAAAACCATGAGTCGCCATTACAGTATTTTTTTTGTATTTTTTTATAAATAACTGAAGAAGTTACAGTCAGTTTTATTTCAAAATTAATCAATGTAACCCCATTTTACCGGTATATGAGGATATGTATAAGTATGAAGGGAAGTTCATTGTAGGTATCTGTTTTATCGTAATTCATAAACGCGATGTAATATTCTTTAGCATGCTGTCAGTCACCGCGCTTGCTTTATTCGCGCCCGCCCGTAACATAAAAAGTCAAGTACCAGGTACCTACGCGTATAAAAAAATCATGCTTTAATAAAGCATATAAAAAAGCATTAAGCATTAAGCAAGTCATTGCCTTATAGCAACTTTGAACACCAAAAACCAGCGCTGGGGCGCTGGAGCTCTGTTTCGCGTTTATGCTGAGCGATGGCAGTTTCGCGTGGATTGTGACGTTGCAAAATTGTTATTTATCGCAACAAGTAGCGACGTTTATCGTGGGTCTGAACAGAATGACAATAACGAATGCGAGATGCGCGAGAATTGCTTTCCTGGACCTTTTCAACACACCTATTATATTTCAACTCAGCCTATCGCAGTCCACTGCTGGACATAGGCCTCTCCCAGACTGCGCCACAGCACCCTGTCCTCCGCCTTCCGCATCCAGTCTCCCCCAGCCACCTTCTTTAGGTCGTCCGTCCATCTAGCTGGGGGGCGTCCCACACTACGCTTGCCGATACGCGGTCTCCACTCCAGGACTCGTCTGCTCCACCGGCCATCGGTCCTTCGACAGACATGGCCAGCCCACTGCCACTTCAGTTTGCTTACTCTGCAAGCTATGTCGCTATTATATTTAGATGAAGTAAATATATTAGCAGCAGGACGCGGCCCTTTTCTGGGTAACCCTTGAGGTGCCCTTCACGAGGCTTACTAATTAGAAAACGTAATGGCTGATCTTTTCCAAGAAATCCAACAGCAAACGTTGAAGTTTGGAGTAGGCACCTAATTAATGTTTGTTTTTGACTTACGTTTGGAAATAATTGAATTAACCTTAATATGTATGGTCTGTGCTAAAAGTCATTGCCTAACCTTTTGCCAACCATGTTGGGGTCGGCTTCCAGTCAAACCGGATGCGGCTGAATACCAGTATTTTACACGGAGCGACTGCCTATCTGACCTCCATAACCCAGTTGCTGGGTAATACGATACCCCTTGATAAGACTGGTTGGCCGACTTTCGGGCTTCTGACTACTGGTAAAAGAACGAAAGAAATAAAATACGTTTATTGGCGGCATGGAAAAAAACAAACGAAAAAAAAAAAACAAAATAACAAGTTGGGAGAAAACATGCGTTACATAGGTAGGTTCGAACCCAGACAGGCGCTTTACTTTGTGTAAATTATTTCATCACCACTGCTCTCAAAACGGTGAAGGAAAACATCGTGAGGAAACCGGCATGTCCTAGAACCAAAAATTCGAAGACATGTGACATCTACCAATCCGCACTGGGCCCGCGTGGTGGATTACGGCCCACTCCCTCTCACCGAGAGGAGGCCTGTGTCCCAGCAGTGGGAACATTATAGGCTGATTATGGTATGATGCGTTACATTTACGCAAAACGACCATCGCTCAGCATAATACTAAGACCCTCTACGAGACAGAGCCAACCAGCCAACCCAGTTACTTGGTAAGACTGGTTGTTAGACTTTCGGGCTTCTGACGACCCGTAACGACTGTCCATTGAATGATAGCCCGGACCAACGGCTTCATGTGCTTTCCGAGGGACGAAGGAGTCTTGGTATGTAAAGATGGTCGGTGGATGGTATTGGTGATGGTGGTGGATGGTGGATGGTCGTAGTGATGGTAGTGGATGGTGGTTGGTGGTGCGGATGTTCGTGGATGTTGATGATGGTGGGTGGTGGTGGATGGTGGGTGGTGGTCAGATTGCCGTCCCATCGGACTATGAGAGTAAAGACAGAGAGTGCACCTGTGTTTGCGCACACACTTCTGCACTATAATATCTCCTGCGTACCTGGCTAATCTCCATTGAGATTGGCCACCGTGACCGAAAACGGTTGGGGAGGCTATTATTTATATGGTGGTTGTGGATGGTCTGTTCCAAAAGTATCCGATGGAAATGTAAACAAATGGATTAGAAAACATACCTGTACTTACAAATTGAGAGGTTTGATTTGATTATTTGAATACTAAAATCTGAAAAAATGCCCACCATCCATACCTTCACGCCGACGAAGTCACGGGCTGAAAGCATGTTTGTTCTTGGGATCAGCAGCGCCTACACTTGACCCCGATGCCTCTAATGACATCTTGGCAGTCTACTGTAAAGAAAATTTAATTTTTAAAGTGCCTTCAGTACCGACATTCCTTGTTGAGATCTCTTGTTGTACCACCAAGTCACGTGCAGAATGGCACAAGTTAAGGACAACCCATTCAATTATGTTACAACCTTGTATGTTACATTATCGTAATGTTGTTCATCCATTAGCGTTTGGCAAGGGGACGTATGCTGACGAGGTTCATCTAAAACGTCAACGGATAAGTGACAGAGAGAAATTGTTGTTGTATTTGAGTATGTTTGTGGAGGGTCCTTCAAGGAATACAGAAACCGTTTGAATTCCTGGAATTAATTGCTGCGAATTGTTCCACGCCAATAAATTCAAATTTTATATAATAAAATGCTGACGGAATATTGTAAGTTTATCGAAGTGCCTAAAGGGTTTTCGTCGGAGTTCATTATGATTTAAATTTTCAATACCTATAAGTATACTTAACTGATAAGTGGGCGTTTAAATAAGACTAGCTGGGCCCGCGACTTCGTTCGAAAAACCAATTGGATTTCATTTCATCCTAATTGTTTTTCTACAATAAAAGTAGCCTAATACACCTAGGCATACAGCTATCTGCCAGTGAACTTCCCGTCAAAATCAGTCCAGCTGTTTCGGAGATTGGCCGGCACAAACATTATAATCAAACGGACAATTTTTTTATCTGACCTTCACAACACAGTGGGTACTAGGAAACACGATACCCCTTGATAAGCCCAGCCTTGGTGCCCCTTGGACTGGTTGTCAGACTTCGGGCTTCTGACTTTCCGTAACGACTGCCAAAGATGAATGACAGCCGGGACCAATGGCTTAACGTGCTTACCGAGGAACGGGGGTGTTTCGGTACCTATTTAAAGATTATTTGTCACCCATCCACGGACCGGCCGCGACAAGCGTAGCTTAACTTGGTCGACCGACCCGTGTGGCTATTAGTACTACGCCACGAGCCCCTCATCAACAATCACTCAATGCCAGACCGTATTTCAAAACCGTTGTTTAATAAACCCTGTAAATGTCACGTGTAACTGTCAACAGACTTAAATAACGATTCCCGAAAGTTTTGTACAACAGTCCATTCACTGTTATTTTACCTATGACAGCAGCAACCCAATGACAACCTTATTGTAACGACGATAAAGTTCACTGTGAGTTCACATTTTGACAGCAACCCAACATAAAGATCATTGTGATTTTGACTTGACAGTGATGGAAAATAATTGTGGCAGCATAGTCCTTCGTCCTATGCCGACTGTTCCAATTGAGATAAAAGGCCGAAAACAATTTGAAGCTTGTGAATAAATAAAAAGTTTTGCATCAACTTTACTAATAGGCAGTACACGGATTGTAAGTGGCTCACGTTTCAAACTTCAACGATTGTCGAGGGATTAGTGCCAGTGCAAACTGTGCGTCTTTTCTCTGCGTCTTGTCGCTGCGCTGCAACAAGACGCAGATCTGGCATTTACATCTGCGCCATATCGTTACAACAAGACGCAGATCTGGCATTTACATCTGCGTCTTGCCACTGCAACAAGACGCAGAGCTGTCGCTGCGACAAGACGCGGAGCTGTCGTTTGAATCTGCGTGTTGTCTTTGCGACTAGACGCGGAGCTGTCGTTAGCATCTAAGTCTTGTCGCTGCGACTAGACGCAGAGCTGTCGTATACATCTGCATTTAGACGCAGGGCTATCGTTTGCGTCTGCGAGTAGTCATCATGATAGACGTCTCGCGTCGTGCAGAAAGCGTTGATTTTCTTTGAGTATTCGACGCACTTCCAAGTCCTATTTAAAAACTTCGACATCGAACGTATTCATGTTGAGATTCGCAATACAAAACACACGTGCACCTTCCTCAGCGTTCGTCAAGTGTGCGTGTGCGCCGTGCGTCTAGTCGCTGCGACCCGAAGCGAGGGCATGCGACTCCCTTTAGTTGCGACTTTGAACAAAACATAAACTTCTTGGCCGCAGTCTGTCGTTCAGTCTAGTCGCCCAGCTGTCGCGGTTGTTTGTCGCATAGTGTCCCTTTTTAAAGTGCCTTTGGAAAAGTTGTGAAGTCTTGTTATTTATTTATGTTTATATGTAGTTTGTTTTGAGACGTTCCTACGACTTTGACGATGATTTGAACCCGAGATACCAATCGTTCTACTGATTTCTACGTATTCCCATCAGGCGACCTGTCGCCTAATGGAAATACGTAGAGAATTACAGCGGCTGAATCTAATTACAATGATCCTGATCATTGTAATTAGATTCAGCCGGTGTAATTCGTCTACTAAGAGAAGGCTAAGATTAGGTTAGTTATTTATCTAACTGTAATATTATTATTTCATTTGCCCATTAATAAGAACTTCCGGTTATTTCGTTTATCCCATTTAGGCTGATTTGAAATCCAAGACTTGGTCCCTCCATCTTGACGGTAACAAATAAACAAGCCATAAATTCCGTTTATTCGGCTGTCGCTGAAAACCAGCGCTGGGGCTCTGTCTCGTAGAGGGTCTTTATGGGAGCATTATGCTGAGCGATGGCCATTTTGCGTAGATGTGACGCATACTTTCTCCCAATTTGTTATTTTGTTTTTTTTTTCGCTTGTGTTTTTATTTTTATGCGTCATGTTTGCCGCAAATAAACATATTTTCTTTCATTCTTTATTTATTCAACTAGGCTTAGGGTGGATTTTTGGTGTGGATGAACGGCACCCACCTAAACGAAAAAAATGCAAGTTTTATACTGCCTAAAAGTATATGATCGACTACAGTAATCAAAATCAGAAAAATATATGATCCTCTTATGGATTTATGTTAGTTAGATGTTACAACAAACGTGTTTTTTTCGGCGTTTTTGCCTTGTGTTTACGGAACCCTTCGTGTGCGAGTCCGACTCGCACTTGGCCAGTTTTTACTTTTTTGATACTGGCTATTGTGCAGATCGATATCTTTCATTCTATTTAGAATTCCAAATTCAAATTAATTTTATAAAATAGCACGACATTTTGTTTTTTAAAATCAGTTGTTCATTTGTTTAAGCGCCGCCGTTACGAGTTCGGTCGTGCCACGGTAATATTATCGATTAGGTGACTACTTATCCGCAAAATATATCATCCGCGGATGAAACTTATCAAAGTACTCTGTGATGAAATGTTACCCTTTTAAAGTTGTAAGGCGACGAATCATCCGCCAGTTCTGATGAGTAGTCGCAGAGTCAATATTGATGTGGTCTTATCGGCCAAATAGACAAACAAACATTTGTGTATAGGAACATTGTCATTGTTTGTCGGAGTTGTGGCACCAATGCAGCACAGACAGCACGCAATATTAACGACGTGTATGGGCATGGTACCGCATGTGAACGCACGGTCCGTTTTTGTTGTGATCACTTCCATTCTTCTCAACAATGAGCCCGTGGCCGACCAGGGACGAAAGTCGATAACAATGAATTGAAAAATGAATCTGCTTCCACTATGGGAAGCAGATTCATCTCAATCTCAAACCACGTTGGAACTTGCTGCAGCCTTGTAAATACCATTTCCTAATTAAAAGTATTAATTTTCGTTAATATTATGTTAACAAGATAAACTGGTGGCCTAAAAAGGCCACTTTGGCAGAATCACAAACGGATAACATTATGCATCATAATATGGCGAAGACAGTCCGTGTTTTTCGCTGCACTACGTAGGTATAATCAAAGAGATTAGGATTGGATTTTAATTGCATTGATTGGTATTTTAGCACAGACAAAAAAAATATTTGAAAAATCCTTCACCAATGGGATTTGATACGATTAACTTATCAGTTAACTGTCCATTACGATTCATAATGTTATCCTTTTATCATTCTGACAAAATGGCCTCTTTAGGTCCCCTGGTTTTACGTAAACTGGCATTCTTGATGTCAATCGCAGCATTCGTAGCTAGCTGTAACATCTCTTTAGTTTAATGTAGTCTGCACCAGCTGCAGCGTTCTCTGCTGCTTTGTGGAGCTCTGCAATAACAAGGGGAATATTGCCAATAAAGGGTAATTTATGCCAGACTGTGTCGGGTCGTACCGTAGACAGAGGAAACTATAGACTGCTGCATATCTTCTTTTTCATTCGCACAAGAAAAAGAGAAATATATTAACGTCACTAGCAAAGAAAAGAGACAGAGTAAGAATATTTCTGTCCCTTACTGCGTGTCGGCTAAGCACACCAATGTGCACAACAAGTTTGACGTTTATGAATGAAATAATAAAAACTACACCGCGATTAAACGGAAAATAAGATTTTTTTCATGCATAATTCAATAATAGTACATTTGCGCAACTGTGAAAATGGTAAGGTGCAGTATAATATGCTGTAAAAATGATAGTATGATAAAGATTGCCGGAATTTTTTGTCCCTTTCGGTGACACGGATACTATGAGTCTATAGATTACTCTGTCTACGGGTTACCCTAGGAACAGATTCATAATACCAGACCACATTTATGTGTGTATATTTTAGCTCGTTCGATAAGCAGTTTCATCTAAGCGTAACCTAAATTAGCCCTTATCGTACCTACAAGGTCAAATCAAATTAGCTGGCGAAACTTCACAGACGTTATAGATATCGATATCATCACCATCATCTGCCTAGCCTTTTCCCAACTATGTTGTTGGTCAGTCTAACCGGATGCAGCTGAACTGCTGAATAATAGTATTTTACATGGAGCGACTGCCTATCTGTCCTCCACAACCCAGTTACTGGGTAATACGATACCCCTTGGTAAGACTGGTTGTCAGACTATTGCCCCTGTATGACATCCATGAAGTTGTTGTCGACTCAAACTAACTATGAAGGGCTCGCTCTCTATTACGTGGTATTTCAACGTGACTAGCGTCATGTTGGTGTTCTAGGGTACACCTCTGCCAGTCTGCCTAACCCTTGGGGGACACAACGCGTGATGTTATGAAGATGATGATACCTAATCAATATTTTAGTGCATATAAAGCGATATGTGCGACGTTGCCAGCTTTCAGAATGCAACCTTATAACAAGTTTCAATTTATTTACTAACTAGCTGCGCCCCGCGGTTACACCCGCGTAAATGTCGATCCCGTGGGAATATCGGGATAAAAAGTAGCCTATATGTTAATCCAGGGTGTCAGCTACCTCCATACAAAATTTTATCAAAATTGGTCCCGCCGTTTGAGCGTGAAGAAGTAACAAACATATAAACACACACACACACCCCCTCACGAACTTTCACCTTTATAACATTAGTGTGATGAATCCAGATTAAATGGTAGGTACACCACAGAGTCCACAGGCTACCTACAGTACTGTCTGTCCTTCCCCTTTTTAATCGATCCAAAGGTTGTCTTTAAAAGATCGCTCTTATCGATAAGACCGCCCTTGTAAAATTTCTAAATTTATATTTGTAATCTATAAGATGTACATAATAAAGAGTACGTATTCTATTCTATTTTAATTAACTACGCTGTTCAATTCCTGAAGAAGACCTCGATAATATTGGGTATCAGATTAATTATACAAAGGAAGTTTTCATTACCAATTTACAATCGATATTATAGCTTTCTGAACAAGAATCCTTAACAAAGGTTATTAATTAAAACTTTCACACAATTATGAACTCTATACAAACGCCGTAAAGTTTAAAATGGGTCCAAATTATGTCGAGACAGATAGTTTTCAGTAAGTAAAGTAATTACTTGCTTCTATGGATGGACACACAGTCAAGTTTGTTAACAAATTATGTTGTACCCATAATTCCATACACGAGCCTTAATTAAAAAGGGTCGGGGGACCCCTGGCAAGAACGATAATTAAAATGAAAATCCAAGATTGGGACTGCGAAAATTTGAAAAAGAGGAAAAATTAAAAAAAATACGCGGTGTCCACGTGACGACAAAAAACACTGGATCATAAGGCGCCCCTGCATGTGTCTTGTGGATAGTCAAGTTATTTTTTTGTCAAATATTTCAGCTTATAAACCTCCACGATCATTGTTTTCCTATTGAATCCTAAAATAAGATAAGTTTGCAATGTGGTGATCCAAATTCATATGGATTTGTTATTGCAGTATAATTTGAAAAGGATAAGGAAGCTATGATAATATTTTCTTCTGTTAATCATTTCAAACCAAAAGGTTGAACTACCTGTTAGGTACAGTCAACAAAAGAGATAAGTGTCCAGGATCGTCGGATATAGTTGAAGTTTAGTAAGAAACCGATGGATGTTCTCGAATAAAATTAAATTTTATTAATAGAAGCCAAACAGCTCATTTAACAAATTTAATCAAATTTTAGTCGACAACATCCATCGGTTTCGTACTAAACTTCAACTATATCCGACAATCCTGTATACTTATCTCTTCTGTTGACTGTACATAGAACCTCTCCAAACTTCCGTATAATTAGTTGTTGTACAGCCCCCAATATACCTATTAAATTGCCCTTTCTGGTAAAATTAATATTGTTATTTCGTTAGCAAACTATACATTATGACTTACAACCGGCTGTAAAATAATCATTAATTTAATTGCCTGGTCTACCGTAATGCATTAATGAACTTGTATTGTCAAATGTTGGAAACACTGTTATATTAATTTATAGTTTCAATTTTATTTATGTGGCTGTTTTGCTTAGAGTTGCATACTATCACACTAATATTATAAAGGCGAAAGTTTTTGGGGGGGTGTGTGTCTGTGTGTATGTGTGTGTGTTTATATGTTTGCTACTTCTTCACGCTTAAACGGCTGGGCCAATTTTGATAAAATTTTGTATGGAGGTAGCTGACACCCTGGATTAACATAAAGGCTTCTTTTTATCCCGATGTTCCCACGGGATCGACATTTACGCGGGTGAAACTGCGGGGCGCAGCTAGTATAATATATAATTTTAAAGTTAGTGAGGAGCAAAGTCTATATAATTAATTCTCTTTGGTGAGGAGTATACAGAGTGGTAGAGATGTAAAACGCAAAAAGGGGCCCCTAAGCCCCTTTTTGCGCTTTGACACTTTTCCATGAAACATTTTTTTTTAATATCCGATGAAAAATGTCTCAAACTCTCGACAAAAAGGTTTAGAATCAAGTGCTGAATTATTTATGGTTACATTTTGCTCGTCGATGTCAGTACACCTTGTATAGTTTTAGAATCTACCATGCAGAGGTCTTTCAAAACATTCAGGGCTTAGTAAGTTAATGTAGGTATCTGGATGTTTTGAAAAACATCAGGCAATTTTATGAACGTTCACAGTCTGATCTCAGTCTCAATCTGTCAAAAATACCTGTAATTTCCCTACATTTTGACAAGTTTTTGACATTTGTCATGTTGCTGAGAAAAAAAAAAAAAGCTGTTGGTCTGGCGTCTGATCTATCCCTGGTCGTATCGAGTGGCCGTCTTATCGGACTATTAGAGTAAAGGGACAGAGAGTGCACCTGTGTTTGCGCACACACTTGTGCAATATCTTTTGCGTATTTGGCTAATCTCCGTTGCGATTGGCCACCGCGGCCGAAAGCCGGTCGGGAGGATTTAAATAAACATCCGCTTGTAATTATCCTATAATGTTCCCACTGCTGGGACACAGGCCTCCTCTCTCCGAGAGGAAGTGGGCTAATAATCTACCATGCGGGCGAGTGCGGGTTGGTAGATGTCACATGTCGGTTTCCTCACGATGTTTTCCTTCACCGTTTTGAGAGCAGTGGTGATGAAATTATTTTTACAAAGTAAAGCGCCTGTCTGGGTTCGAACCTACGACTTACAACTCGTAAGTCAGTGCTATTACCGCTAGGCCACTACTGCTCAGTAGATCACTTGCAGTGATAGCCCAGTGGGAGCTTGTAAACTTCCTCTATGAAATTACGGGCTGTTAATGACCATTACAGTAACCTTTCACATTACGGAATGGTCACCCTTGTTATCTACGTTATATAGATAGGAGGACCCAGCTGCGCTGTAGCGTGTTGTGTAGCTTTAATAGCCTTTAACGACATCGGGGGATAGAGGTGAGTAAATCTTTATACTAATAATAAAGCTGAAGACAGTATGTGCTAGCGACCGTTTTCGGGGGCCCATTATTGAGTGTACAAGTCACCCCCCGCCATTATACCTGTGAATATTATATTATCATTGGTCCAGCAGGGGACATAGTCCTTCAATAGTTCAAGGTTACCCATCCACTATAGCCAACCCAAACCCATAGCCCTAAATAGTTTGTTCCCAATTTCCATATTCTGCTAATAGTCCTGCACCAACCGGGGGTTATCCTTGGGTGCACTTGCATAGTGCATACAGGGATAATCGTCGGTTGGTGCTTCCTTATCATAAGAGGCCTCTGCGAGTTGGCTTCGGCCCTGGTACGCCCTCTAAAGGTCCGGGTCCCCAGGGTTCCGAGATATGTAAAAGACATAAAAAAAAGGGGGAGAGTTTTTTTTAAGGGACAAAATCCGTTAAATTTATAAAAAAAAAAGATAAAAATAACGTGGACGAAGTCGCGTGCAGAAGCTAGTCCTTCCATAAATAGGTAAGGAAAGAAATAATTATATGTATCGTGTAGAAAAGTTATTATTTATGGAAAGTTTCACCCGTTGGCAAACCCGGGAGAGTCTTGATTAGACGCCCTTGTTCCGCAAATAATATGGTAGGTAGTTAGCCACCCGCTATGGCCACCCTATTATGTAAACAGCCTCATTCATATTAGAAATAGTGTATTCAGAAGAATAACTAAGAGCTAAAATAACATAATATCATCCAGAATAACAGTGCTTTTAGCAGCGGCTTCATCTTATAAACATTATTGTAGACCATTTAGATCTTTGTAGGTACTTAAAATACTGGGAGGGTTTAGTCAAGCGCTAAGAAACGCGGCTGTGTTCTGAAAGAGACCTAGCGAAGCGTACTTTGCAAAATAGGGAGGTACAGTCAGCAAAAGAGATAAGTGTGCAGGATCGTCGGATATAGTCGAAGTTTAGTAGGAAACCAATGGATGTTCTCGAATAAAATTTAATTTTATTAATAGAAAACAAACAGCTCATTTATCAAATTAAATTTCAGTCGATAATATCCATCGGTTTCTTACTAAACCTCAATTATATCCGACGATCCTGCATACTTATCTCTTTTGTTGACTGTACCTAAACTATAAAGCTACTATTTACTGGTACGTCTTTCATTGACTTGAATGTGCCAGTATATGTCATGCTCACTCAAATGTCTCGCTGGTGGTGGCGTGTGTGTTGGATCATTAGGTTCCCTTCAAATTGGTTGAGTTGAATGGTGCTGGAGCTGACGTCATGTTCGTGAACGGGCGGGGGACTGGTAATCTCTTAGCCGCCACGGCTTATTTTAATTTATTTTCAGAATACTTTTTTTGTTTTTATCTTTTTTAGTACGGACGCTTTTACGTGCACGTCATTCTATAGGGCTGTTTTTTTTTCGCGATTTCAGGATTTTCTAACCTAACAAATTATTTTGACATTTACCTAACAAATTATTTTGACTTTTGTTCCTCTATTAGTAATCATTTAATCAAATAATACAATCAATTATAATATGGTTGATTTGTAGTTTAGTACGAGTAAGCTCTTTATTTGCATGTGAAAATTGTAATTAATTTCTTTTGAATTTTGTATGCCTTTAATAGGCTGATCATTACATTAACCTAAAACATGTCCAACCACTGTACCTACCTATGTATCACAAATAAAATATTTCTGATTTCTGATTTCAGGTTTGGATAAATGCTTTGAGTTTGAATTTGATTAGTAGGTAGTAATATTATACATCAACAGCTGACCTCAAAAACAGAATTTTATCTTATCAATCGCCTAAGCTGTGCTATACTAAGCTTTCCTACAAGGTGTTAATGAATTAACCCAAAACCTCTTAAGAGGTCATTGTACTCATCATTATGAACAACTTTTACTACGGGGCCAAACCTGAAATCGCGAAAAAAAAATCAGCTGTTCCCTACATTTATGTTCGCATAACTCGTCAAAATGTAGGGAACAGCAGTTTTTTTTTACACACATGTGATTGCCTTCTGTACTATCTGTATTTTGTGGTTGTACCACCGCCGCCAGATTAGATTTGTATGTACAGCTAGGAACAGACTTATGATACGACACGCCACTCGACTCGCATGACGTGCGCTCATTGAATGAATTGTATTATACATGGCCCGTGCTGCTGTTTATTCTCATCGAGAGACCTCGGAGCGAGCGGGGTCACGGGGTGTAACAAATGTGTTGCTGACGTTACGTTCCCGGTGCTCTTAAATTCAATAAGGCCCATTTCGTACGGAGAAAACTTTCGTTTGTTTATAAATTCAGTTATAAACGACGCGAGTTTAAATGTAAGATACATTGGGCACACCAGAACTTTTTACTCTGACTGTACTTTACGGTGTGCTCAGGTACGTAATATCTACAAACATAACCAATATGGTTACCAAATGGGAGCGTTATCAAACGGGCCCGACCCATAAACGGAAATCGCGAAAAAAAAAAAACAGCTGTTCCCTACATTTTGACAAGTTATACGAACATAAATGTAGGGAACAGCTGATTTTTTCCGCGATTTCAAGTTTGGTCCCATAGTAAAAGTTGTTCATAATGATGAGCACAATGACCTCTTAAGAGGTTGTTAATGTTTTACCAATAACCCTGTATAACGGTAGCGTATTGTCTATTTGTCTGCGAAATAAAAACAAGTTGCATTTAAAATTCTGCAATAGAATTTTACAAGCTTCAATACGCTTTGAAACCTGATATTTTTATATCTAATCTGAATAAAATATTTCAGTTTCTCGACTGTGTTTCCACTGACTACAATATAATATAAGGCTAAATTCAGACTGGACTGAGTTGTATTAAATGAAACAATAAATTTTAATATCGTTTGACAGGAATTAATCGTTTATCGAATATTCGAATCTGATCACGCATGCGCGTGGCAGTTTTGTGATTTATGAGCAACCAATGATGATTAAAATTTTGTATAATGTGCATCTCAAAATTCATTGTGAATGCTTTGGATAGTTAAGCCACGAATGCCGCCATTAGCTCATTTATTATATATGACAAATGTCTAAACGTCTAGGTTTCTGTGCTTTATATAAAAGAATACAATAGACCTTATAATTTTTTTTAATAATAATGTTCTATTTCCTATTCATATAGGTACTTTTTTAGCCTTTCGGAATAAATTATGAAAATGATGTTAAAAACTGTATCAAAATCCGTTGCAGCGATCACACAGACAAACACGGAAAGCAACTTTGGTTTTTACTATGTAAAGTATGTACTTAATAGATATATTATTTTCGAGATATCGCCAAGCGGTTAGTCGGTTCTTCACGTGACCAGAGAGCTGGCCTATTTCTTGGCCAAAGAATCAGGATCGCCATACAACGTGGCAATGCTGCCAGCCTTTTGGGCACTGTTCCTGTTGTTTTTACTATGGCGATGCGGACGAATTTTTTGATGCCCTATATTTTTTTTTTCATATAATTATTATTTTAAATATGAGCATAGATTATGTAAATATTATTATGTTATGGAAAGAAAAAAAAAGAAAGAAAGAACGCAGAAAGGTATAGAACGCAGTTTCATGAATATTAAACGAAAAGATCGAGTGAAACACTGTCTAATAAGGAAAGAAACAAAGGCATACGACGTTATTAAACAGATCCTTAGACAAAAATGGCAATGGGCCGGTCACCTTCAGAGACTGGAGACACAAAGGTGGGCACAGATCACTACAAACTGGATCCCGATCAATGAGATACGCAAAAGAGGAAGACCATTCAAAAGGTGGAACGACGAAATAATAAAAACCGCTGGAAAAACTTGGTGCAGATTGGCAAAAGACAGAAGGTCATGGAAACATTTGGAGGAGGCTTTTACCGCCTACGGCGGTCCTTACTTAGAAAACTAGAACTAACACTAACACTACAATTTAAGATTATATGATAAGTATATACTTACTAACATTTTATTTTTATAAAAAAAAAAAAAAAAACTTTTTTTCTTCATTTTCATTTGTTATGTAAGGAATCGAATAAAAGCTATTTTATTTATTTATTTTTATTTTATATTATGTTATGGATTTTAAATAAATAGATAGGTATATTATTTTGTAAAGATCTTCGTGTTGTGCAAACACGCCATATCGCCTATGCTGTACCGAGCCTTACACTGCTGTAACGTGCCGGCGAACTCCCGGGGGATCAATACTTGCTAATATTATAAATGCAAAAGTTTGTTTGTCCGTGCCACGTTCACAGCTTGAGTGTTCAACTGAATTCGTGAAGTTATACATAAATTCACAAGTTTAAATCCTACATCAAGTCGTTATCAGGGAATTATTTAGTGGGAAGTACTTATTCATAATTCATGTGGATTTTGGACAACGGGTATTTGCTAGAACTGAACTCTGGGTAGGTCCAAGGAAAGAGTAGGAAAGCGGTAGGTCCAAGAGTCATGATGAAGCTTCTGAAGTAATCTTCAGAAAGGATCCTCATGGGTGTTCTGATACAATTTGGGAAAGGCTAATTTCCAGTGAACTGGGAAAGTCTCGGTTTATTGATTTGTGGCAATTCTCGTCACAGTCTGATCTCAGTCTCAATCTGTCAAAAATACCTCACATTTTTGACAAGTTTTTGACTTTTGTTTGTCGCCGAGATGAGACTGCGACTAGATTTTGAAAGTCTTAAATTAGGAGAATTGAACTGTTCATAAACCTATTTTTACCCGACTACGGCGAAGCAAAAAGGAGGGTTATGATTTTGATCGGTATGTATGTAGGTATGTATGTTCATCTGTTCCCTCATAACTTCTAATTTATTATGAAGTGGTTAGTCTTTTGGGTAAATATCGTGAGAATAATCATTGCACTAACATGATGCTGAGTAGAGACTTCACGTCTGCTCAACCTCTGACTCCAAATATAAATTGGTTTTTAGAAACCTGTTTCACCTAAAGTATTTCACAAATCTATATAAAAAAAGAAAACTTGGCAAGTGCGAGTCGGACTCGCACACGAAGGGTACAGTCAACAGCAAAAGTAGATGATCAAAATCAGAAATTCAATACTAATGAACGGAGTTCGCGTCAGAACTGTGTGGCGTCGAAGTGATTCAAAATTATGTGATTGTAAATTATACCAAACATTTACTACTAGTACAGCTGCCATATATTCGTGATCAGTTTTGACTCCTATTGAATTTTTGATTTTGATCATCTACTTTTGCTGTTGACTGTACCACAAGGCAAACACACCGAAAAAAACACATTTGTTGTATGGGAGCCCCCCTTAAATATTTATTTTATTTTATTTTTAGTATTTGTTGTTACAGCGGTAACAGAAATACATAATTTGTGAAAATTTCAACTGTCTAGCTATCGCGGTTCTTGAGATACAGTCTGGTGACAGACAGAAGGACGGACAGACAGCGAAGTCTTAGTAATAGGGTCCCGTTTTTACCCTTTGGGTACGGAACCCTAATAAAACACGGTCGGTTAGTTACACCATTCATAACTCAAGAACGGCTAGACCGATATGATCTTTGATTTGTTGGATTTCACTCCGCCCCTTTTTTTTTTTTTTTCTGATTGGAAATCATCAAATGACCCCTCCCGCTCTGGGTGGAGCGGAAGGGAGTGTCAGACTCTTACTGACTAAAACCCACCCGTGTTCCTTCCTAAGCCCTTTATGTTCCGGGCCAGCGGTAACCCTTTCGGACAATCCAGCTGACCCGGCAGGCTTCGGCCCTATGGGGCTCCTCCTCGATGCTGACATCTCTTTGAGGCTTGAATTGATCAGTGTACCTCCCTATTTTGTAAGAAAGAGCAAACTACGCTTCGCTAGATGTCTTTCAGAACACAGCCGCGTTTCTCAGCGCTTGACTAGATTCTCCCAGTATTATTACAAAGATTCACACAAGTTCACTCAAGTTAGCTGGTTCTGAATAAACTATGTCTGTCATGAATGTGGCTGTTGACATAATATTAAGGGAACAGAAACTAGGTGAAGCTATTGTAAGGCTTTGTTATAATATACATTTAGGATGGTAGATAGATATCTTAGTGGGGATCGTCGACGTACAAACCGTAACCATGAAGTTAGCACATGATTCTGAACCTCTTTGTCTAAAGTTTTAGAAATTTTTCATCGGATATCAAAAACAAAATGGTTGTCCAATACCTGCGCGGCACTGACCTCTATCATACAAGTCAGTGGTGCGTGGTCAAAATGTATGGAACAGCAATTGTTTTTTATATACAACCCGGTCACAATATCTGTGCACCTCGCTGGAATGCGGCGCCTATCCCGCTTCCGCTGTCACCTCTCCGCGCACTCCCCGGTGCGACAGTACGGTTAGCATCTTCGTTGCCGATACACACACATTTCTCGAAAAAACTTTTTTTCCACACCGTACCCAGACCGCCGATATGACGTCACGAGGTCAGGTGCACAGATATTGTGACCGGGTTGTAGGTACCCCTATGAAAAATATCAACGCACTGAAAACCAGAATCTGAATCCCCGTTTACGGTCACGTACTGAATGAACGAATCCAACTACCCACGATTACTTGCAAATGAGTTACAAATAAAACTAGCCAAGTGCGAGTCAGACACGCACAGGAAGGGTTCCGTACCACAAGGCAAAAACGCCGAAAAAAACACGTTTGTTTTATGGGAGACCGCCTTAAATATTTATTTTATTCTGTTTTTACCGACTTCAAAAAAAGAAGGTTATCAATTCGATACGTATGTATGTAATATTATTGGAATTGCATTATATTCACATATGACAATCTACGAGTATTAGGGCTTCCAAACAAATATACAAAATTTTATAGACGTAGGTATGTATGTATGTTTGTCCACGCATATCTCCGTAACTATTAATCAGATCGTGACCATTCTTTTTTTATTGGCTTACATTTACTTCAACTTAGGGAACAGTGCAAGTTTCATCAAAATCGATTCAGTAATTTTCAAGATATGGACTAAGACGTGAAAGTGTGACGGTCTGGCTTATTGATACGAGCTACGGGTGTAGTGTCAAAGCGAAAACATCTCAAAACCTTGGTTAAATTCTAGTGCAACAACTAAGAATTACCAAATAAAAAGTAATTAAAAAAAAAATTTAACCGACTTCAAAAAGAAATGAACTCAAAATTATGAAATAACTTTAATTTCGGAAGTCGGTGGCAAAAAACTAAAACTAAAATACAGATCCCAAGACACCGACTTCCGAAATTAAAGTTATTTCATAATTTTGAGTTCATTTCTTTTTGAAGTCGGTTTAATTTTTTTAAATTACTTTTTTTTAGTATTTATTGTTATAGCGGCAACAGAAACATATCGCGCTTTCTATGTAGGAAAAGGCTTAATAATCACACAACTACACAATATTATAAAGGCGAAAGTTTGTGAGTGTGTGTGTGTATGTGTGTTTATATGTTTGTTAATTCTTCACGCTCAAACGGCTGGACCAATTTTGATATAATTTTGTATGGAGGTAGCTGACACCCTGGATTAACATATAGGCTACTTTTTATCCCGATATTCCTACGGGAGCGACATTTACGCGTGTGAAATCGCGGGGCGCAGCTAGTATCAGTTATAATTTATAAAGAGCTGTAACTGCCTCGTTGGTCTATTAGTCGCAAGCGCTACCATGAGGTCTTGCGTTCGATTCTCAGGTCAGGCAAAATGTTTTTGGGTCTCTATCTGGAATGTATCAGTAGAGTCTGGATTTGTGCCCGGCTGATGGCTATAGGCTTGCCCCATGTTACATGGGACTTAAATATCATCATCTGCCTAGCCTTTTCCCAACTATGTTGGGGTCGGCTTCCAGTCTAACCGGATGCAGCTGAATACCAGTATTTTACATGGAGCGACTGCCTATCTGATATCTACAACCCAGTTACTGGGTAATACGATACCCCTTGATAAGACTACTTGTCAGACTATCGGCCTTCTGCCAACCCACTGTCAAAGACTGTGAACGACTGTCAAAGATCCACGAATGACAGCCGGGACCAGCGGCTTAACGTGCTTTCCGAGGCACGGAGGGGCCTCGGTATGTAAAGATGATTACCCATCCACATACCAACCGCGGCAAGCGTAGCTTAACCTGATCAATCGACCTGTGCTGCTGTTATTATTTAGCCACGGGCCCCTCATGGAACTTAAACAAAACTGGCGAATTGTGGGTTTACTATAGATAGGTACAACTCTGACTAAGGGCCTGTGCACACCACGTTTTTTAAACGCGCCGTTGACGCGCGTTTTAGAAACGTTCGTCGACGGCGCGCTTTTCTCCTACAGAGCAGTGCCTGTCAGTATCTGACTAGCGTGTGTATCGCGTCTGTATCGCTACAAACGCGCGTCAACAGCGCGTTTAAAAAACGTGGTGTGCACAGACCCTAACCTTTCGGGGAAATCAACGAACCCTTTCCGGCTACTGAAAATATTTAAGCAGCCAAGTAAACTTTCTGGAAGCGTAAAATAAACATAAACACGGTTTATAATTCGTGGAGTGGTATAATTCTACTAATATTATTTTTATTTATAAATTCCGAAGTTTGCTTTTCATTTTCAACGGATACCTAAGCGTGAAATTGTTTTTTTTTATGTATAACTTTTCATAATTCGATGATTATTTCCGAAGTTAGAAATTGAATATAATTAAAGATAACCTAATCATGTTATTTGTTTTATTATTAAATAGGTACCCACTATAAAAACACTTCTTGTATGTAGGTACTTACTATAAAAATAAAATAATTCTTGTACTCTCTACACATAAGAAGAACGCACAAAACAAAATACAAAAAAACCGGGCAAGAGCGAGTCGAATTTGCGCACCGAGGGTTCCATGCCATCATGTGTTTTTAAATTTTCATCGGCGAGGCCTATACTTGTTAGAGAATTTTAACATTACGCACTGCGGTGTACAATATTGCAGTTTTATGTCAGTGCCATCTCTTGACCGATAGTGGAACTAGTGTAACTTTGGCTGATGATTTCTGAAAAAGTGTGCTATTTAGAGACATCGTTTTATTTTTCCTGTAATCTTTCCATAAATATTCTATCACATAGAATTATTTCAGATTTTTCTCTTTGCAAACTTCGGAGATATGGGGGGAACGGTATTTTTTTTTACATTTTTCATCAATAGTCGAAAACTATGCGGCCTAAAAAAAAAAAGAAAAAATGTTTGAAAATGTGCAAACAGCGCTCTTTTTTATGATACCCCACATGCCCTAGTAACCCTACTTCGAATTTTTCAGACTTCCTTTTAATCCCTGTTGCAAAAAATATACATACATTTTTATTTCTTTCTTATTTGAAAAATAGTTGGGCAAACGTCATCTAAAACTATTCCATATTTCAAGTTCATAGCATTAGTAGTTCTTGAGATATCCAGCTGACAGACAGACTCAGTCTCACCATAAGGGTTCCGTTTTACCATTTTGGTACGGAACCCTAAAAACGAAGACTTTAAACTATGGCATTCTGCTGGACATCAACCCAAGCACCTCCACTTTGACCGGTTCTGTGCTTCCCGCATCCAGCGGATTCCTGCGGCCATCACAATGTCATCGGTCCACCTTGTGGGAGGCTATCCAATGCTACGTATTGCGGTAAGCGGTCGCTACTTCAGAACCTTTCAGACCCATCGGCCATCTGTTCTGCGAGCAATGCATTATATAATTATCATACTAGCGGCCCGTCCCAGCTTCGCACGTGTGCAATTTTTGTTTTCGAATTTCCGAAATTTTCTTTCCGTCAAACCTTGTCCTGGAAATACCGAACACAACAAAAAAATAATTATCCAATTTGGTGCAGTCATTCGGAAGTTATACACGTACAGACATTTCGGCGACTTTGTTCTATACTATGTAAGGATAAGGAAAAATATTATATTTATCATATGCATATTTAAGTGTAGGTACGAAAACCATTTGAATTTTATATTGCGTCCCTAAATCCGTCACTTGTTAATGGTTTGGAAACAAAGTGAAAAGTAATTAATTTGATTGCGCGATTGCGCACAAATACATAATCCATACTGAGTAGGAATACCTACAGACGCTAAATCGTTACATAATCGAATCGAATCGAATCTTTGTGATGTCTTTTTCATCACGTAACGTAATTGGTAGTAGCTCAACTGTGGCTAATGATACACAATTAAGTTGCTATTGTTATAAATACAAATTTTGATTGTCTACCTTCTCAAATATTTTATTTGTTTATTTACATGCTCTGTTCGATCTGTGAAAACTTGTAATTGGCATTATTTTTGTTACTCTCAATCGTGCAAAAGTGTTTAGCTGTAAGTTTTCCAAAAAACTGCAAAATGAAAAAAAAAAAACCCAACATTTTTAAGCTTGAGTACGAGGCTTTTGACTACGTTGTATGTGTATATTTTGTCTTTTTTTATTTGCAATGTGCGTTTTGTTTGTGCAGAATAAACAATTTTTCTTTCTTTTTTTTCTTTTAAATAAATATAACGTCTCTGGTTGCTATTCCTACTGGCCTGACAAACCGACGAGCACTTATTATTAGAACAAGTAGAAAATTGAAGCGACCCGACCCTTTGAAACCGTAAACCGATGCGAATGTCCCCGACTCCCAAGTAAGTGGATACCAGTTGTTGAAACGCGATGGTTTGCGTTAGGTAGGGAAGGTACTTTTGTTGAATTAATGAATTATTTAATTTAACATTATAAATCAACCGTAACTTATCAGTAGTTGATGATAAAAAGTCATAATTTGGGAAGACAGATATGAGCATCCTTCAGGCTGCTAATTACAAGACAATACTGTGATAACTAATTAACAATACACTCATTACCAATTTGATGTAAGTAATATAAAGAATATTGTAGATACCTATGCTTTTCCAAAATGGCTGCTGTGGCAATTTTTTCTCTTCAATGGAAGTCTTAAGCAAGCCCAAGTTTCTTTAGCACTTAGTTGACGATTACATAAACATGTAAATCTTGAAGGACGTTGCCGAATCTGTAGATCAATGTTCCAAGAAGTAGGTACCTTGTTATATGGCATTCCTTTTTACCCAATTCGAAACGAGATTTGAAGTCCCTGTTTTTGTACGAAGTATTTATCATTTAGTTGATAGGAGCTCCTAGAAAGCTTCTATTTATTTACACAGTGTTAAATTGTTGCAGATTCAAGACTCGAGTTCTTCTATTATTTTCAGCTGAAAGCAATTTCGATATTATTTCGTTTACGTATAGAATTTAATTTCATAAACAATAACGAACGTTGAGCCTCGTTTCGATACAACTGGGCTTAAGGACTCGGTAAATAGCTGTAGCTTCGTACAAGGGAAAACCAAGTACCTACAAGCGAATAGAATGTTCGACTAAGGGCTGATTTTTCAATGATCTAATAACTTTACCCGAGGAATAATTTTTAAATTTTGACAGTTACTTCATACAAAAACTGTCAAACGTCAATTTTATTCTTCGAATTAAATTTATCTGGCGTTGGAAAAATCAGCCGTAATACGTTTTGTTAGAGCTCGTACACGCGCTTGGGATGTACCGAAGGCATCTACAGTACAGAATATTTATTTCATAGAAAGGGTACCGTACTGTTTTTAATAGGTTTTTTAATCGACTTCAAAAAAGTAGGAGGTTCTCAATTCGACGGTATGTTTTTTTTTTTTTTCTGTGTTTGTTACGCGATTACTCCGCCAATTGTGGACCGATTTTCAAAATTATTATTTTGTTCGAAAGGGTATACTCTCGAGGTGGTCCCATTATCATCAAGTTGGAATCTGATGCGAGGATCCCATGGAAATCGAGGGAAACCCTCAAATTTTATAGGCAAAGCTATAGCGATTTGGGTATTTTTTAAAGTAACTTGAGCATTTGCTCTCGGAAATCATCTTTTGGTAAAGTGGAGCTGATGCTGAAGACCACATATGGCCATCGGAACTACTCAATGACAAATATTTCACGGGTTGCCATTCGATTACTTTAATATGGTTGCTAAACGATTTATCCTCGTCACAATGCGTATGGTGAAGTGGAGCTGATGGTGACTTCTCAATCAGCTCCAGTTCTCCTGGTTCTTACTAGGAGAACTCCTCAACAATTAACGACCCTACATCGGGAAAAGCAATATTTTGTAAAAGGTGATGAGCAGTTGACATTAGGCTATTGTAACTTAGAGTTTGAGTTTGACACTATGAAGTGAAAAATAACTTTAATTACGGAAGTCGGTGGCAAAAAACTAAAATACAAATCCAAAGACACCGACTTCCGAAATTAAAGTTATATTTCACTTTATAGTGTTTTTTGGAAGTCGGTTGTTTTTTTTGTAAAAAAGTTTTCTGACATACGGTTTCGTATTTCTCAATGGCGGGTAATCATAATGAAATTACACACGAGAAAAGGATTTCGATAAATCGGACGGTACGCAGTTGGCTACGCAGCTACGCCTTGACTACGCCGCTACTTGTCGACTACTACTGCTACGCTTTGACTGCTACGCATGGCGGTCAAACACTACGCGTCAAACACACGCTGTACTATTAACTCATTACTCATGTACTTCATATTAGAGTTGGTTTTTTGTTGCCGTATACAATATACCGCAAGTCAAACACGTATAATAATATGATCCAGCTATCCAAAAGCGATCTTTGTTATCAATTACTAGCTATACCCCAACATAGTTGTGTGATAGTTGTGAAATATTATTATTATTATAGAAACACAATAAAGAGAACATAATAAAGAGTATTCTATTCTATTCTATACCCCCTGCTTCCCACGGGTGCAATAGCCACATCAAAACAACGAGATTTTAATTTTATAATATAAATCACCATCATCTGCCTAGTTTTTTCCCAACTAAGTTGGGGTCAGCTTCCAGTCTAACCGGATGCAGCTTAATACCAGTATTTTACATGGAGCGACTGCCTATCTGAACTCCACAAACCAGTTACGTGGCAATGCTGCCAGTCTTTTGGGCACGTTTCCTGTTGACAGCGATGCGGATGAATTTTTTGATGCCCTTTGATTATTTCTCTTCCTTTTTATATACTTGTACATATTATTTTATCCCAGATTGATTATTTATTTATTTATTAAAACTTTATGCACAAGTAAAATAAATACTGTACAAAGGCGGACTTAATGTCCGAGGCATTTTATACCAGTCAACCTTAGGGAGATGCAGAGACAAAACATGGCAGGTGCAACATACGGGATAAATAGCTAGGAAATAACTATAAAGTATAAGAATAAATACTAATACATAGATAGATACATACATACATATAAACAAAATGAACTGTGAGGAGAACAAAATTATCGGTAGAGGAGAAAACGAATCCAGCAAATTACCCCCTTTTTTTTTGGGGGGGGAAATCATCAAATGACCCCTCCCGCTCTGGGCGGAGCGGAAGGGAGCGTCAGACTCTTACTGACTAAAACCCACCCGTGTTCCTTCAGTTGCCTGTGCCAGGGGCCACGGTATCTCTTTCAAACAACCCGCGACCCTGGCGGGATTATATTACCCCCTTAATAATAAACGTTGTATAACGTCTGTATAGTTACACAACGCTTTGTCTTCTTCTTTCGAAAGTCAAATTATTGACGACTGAAGCAATGTTAATGAATTCAGTGGTTGCTGCCAATGATATTATAAGTGTATTACTTATAATATCATTTATTCATCTTATCTGCATAGGTACTCTTTCCTAAGATACAGACAGGTTTTTCTGCCTAGTTTAGGAAAAGGGAGTCCTATGACCCCTGTTATTGTTGTACTGGACTCGCTTTGTAACATTTTAGTTTATAAGACAACTCTGTATGCCATGTACAGACGCCAGCACATCAAGTTACTACAATCTGTCAGATTTCTTTAATAGATTTTCGACTTTATTGCTAAAGCATAAGGTTCAAGGTTGATTGGGAAAATCGGACAGTTTCGGGTAGGTTGACCTGCTGGCGTCTGTACAAAGTACTTATAAAATAAAAATTTATTATTATTATAATAATCATTGGTTGTTACATGTGTGTCATTAATTACGAGAGACTAATCAACACTGCTGTATGTAGGTACGCGATAACTGTTGCGGTCGCTGATACAAATATTACCTATGCATTTTTTCCTCGAAGTTGCCTCATGTAATAATAGCAACAATTTTATTAATATTAATGTGTAATGAAATACACTCGAGAGCAATGGATTAGGGTCACATAAAGATACCTGAAAGTCACGGAAATTAAGAATGCTAGCTTAATGAAATAAATTGTGTTTAATAGGCAATCAATGTTGTCACGATTAAATATTTTGTAAGAAATTCTTTTTTTTTTCTTATTTCCACACTAACACTTTTGCTACTGATAGTACAGACGCCAGCAAATCAAGCTACTACAATCTGTCAAATTTCTTTAATAGATTTTTAACTTTATCGCTGCAAAAGGTTCAATGTGGATTGGGAAAATTTGACAGTTTTTCAGTTTCAGTTTTTGTCAGTTCTGTGTGTGTGGCGTATTTTGATAGTAACGTGGGACGACTTGCAGAATGAAAATATAATTTATTTTGATTTCTGCAAGTCGTCCTAAATGGGCCGTAGGCGTGTAGGGCGAGTTGATGAATTACCAGGCGTGTAGGGCGAGTTGATGAATTACCTACTCAACTTTACAGTAACTAATAAGTTTTATTACTTTCATTTAAAGAACATTTAATTGTGTATTGAACACAATTTATTTCTTGAAGCTAGCATTCTTAGTTTCTGAGACTTTCAGGTATCTTTATGTGACCCTACTTCATTGCTCTCGAGTGTATTTTATTTTGATACAATGTGAGGACGTTAGTCAAACAGGAAAAAAATATTAATTAACATTCCCAGTTACTAGATTAGGTACTTAGGTACCAACCTAATATGGATTTTCCTGAAGGCACTGAAATGGTATAAATTAGGAATCACGAATGCCATGCCATGTGGTTCCCCTCACAACGATCGAGAAGTGTCAACGTGTCAACATGAAGCTCTTTATTACGTTCGTGATTGTCGCGTTTTTCGCCGCGGTGTGTTCTGCGCAACCAGTTGACAGTTTAGCACACAAGCAACCAGATACTTCAAGAGATCTACGAGTCAAGAGATGCGCTAAACCCGTTGGAAGTTGTCCGAATGGTTTCCACTTAGAAAGGGTCGTGTGGTGCGTACCTGAGTAAGTGTTATTACATCAACTTTTGGTCGAGTTTAGTAGGTACTCTTGGGCATATATTTACCAACGTCTAAAAAGTCCCCGTGTGTCGTTGTTGGTATAATTTATTTGCAAAGCGTAGAAAGTGTTTAGTACCAATAATTTCATTTAAAATTATTGTTTGGTATTTAAGTTGGACTTTCTGCGGGTTTCTGAAATAAGATATGGCGCTACCTCGAAAATAAATCGTAGCGACTGACTTACTAAGCGAGCGAAAGTGATGCAATTACTTTTGAAACGCAAAAGAGAGATAATGTGCGTGCGCTTGGAATAAAACGACTTACGTGCCAAAAAGATTTTACTCCTTTTTTAACAAAGTAAATGAATTAAATTTAAAACTACTTTGAGTAAACTTTGATATGATAATTTTCTATGTTTTAAAGTAAGTTCCATTGAATAACTCCTAAGCGTTACGCCGTGATGTCGAAAAACGTAAAAAATAGATATAACTTTGTAATTTTTTGTATCGAGAAAAATTCATTTTATCGTGTATTCCTTTTACAAGATACTACACCAAAGAGTCAAAAAACATACCTATACCAAAATGTTAAATCCCTATTCCACATACTTAACAAGTTACACGAAATACTTAGAAAAACCCCATTTTTGTTCAATATTAATTACTTAAACCCTTAAACCTAAGAAATATAAAAAGTCAACCAGTTGGAACGAAGTTCCTTTTGCTGTGTATTATGTACTGGCTTCGGCCCGCGACATTTTTTGTTCCTCAGCCCCACCCCGTCGCATCGCATCGCCTGCCCGCGTTGTAACTTCGTTTTAGAATAGTAGAATAGAATAGAATAATTTATTTGTAAAATATAGGTAATTTCATACATAGATCTTAAAAATTGGTAGTGCGCTATGCTTTGCCAATATTGAAATACGTTTTCGCTTAGCGTTCTTCCTACTTTTTCTTTTTATTGACTCGTAAGGGCCCTGGTGTGATGTCAAATAGCCTATAAGTACTACTAAATAAATAATAAAAAAACTGGTCAAATACGAGTCGGACTCGCACACGAAGGGTTCCGTACCACAAGGTAAAAACGCCGAAAAAAACACGTTTATTGTATGGGCCCCTTAAATATTTATTTTATTCTGTTTTTAGTATTTGTGGTTATAGCGGCAATAGAAATACATCATCTGTGAAAATTTCAACTGTCTAGCTATCACGCTTCATGAGATACAGCCTGGTGACAGACGGACAGTGGAGTCTTAGTAATATCCCGTTTTTATCCTTTGGGTACGGAACCCTTAAACTGTCGTGACGGTCAAAATGTTACACTTTTTTCGGTCTAGCTCTTATTTGACAAGTGTGCAGAGTATAACTAACTATGGTATAACTTGGGAAGTACGCTCTTATTTTTTTTTTTTTTTTGCTTTTTGGGAAATCATCAAATGACTCCTCCCGCTCTGGGTGGAGCGGAAGGGAGTGTCAGACTCTTACTGACTAAAACCCACCCGTGTTCCTTCCTTAGCCCTTTATGTTCCGGGCCAGCGGTAACCCTTTCGGACAATCCCGCTGAGGAAGTACGCTCTAGCTCTTATTCGACAAGTGTGCAGAGTATAACTAACTATGGTATAACTTGGGAAGTACGTTCTAGCTCTTATTCGACAAGTGTGCAGAGTATAACTAACTATGGTATAACTTGGGAAGTACGCTCTAGCTCTTATTCGACAAGTTAGTGTGCGGAGTTTAACTAACTATGGTATAACTTGGGAAGTACGCTCTAGCTCTTATTCGACAAGTGTGCAGAGTATAACTAACTATGGTATAACTTGGGAAGTACGCTCCAATAAAACACAGTGTTCAGTACTTTGAGCGTGCTTAGACTTATGCATGTTTTAATATCGTATAATTATTTTTTTGCAGTGTATTGGGTGCACGATATATGTGATTGGGTTATTACGAGGACTAAGAATTAACAGATAAATTTTATTGTCAACATGGTGAGAGAGGGCCACAGAGGACTCAAGATATCAACTGCAGTCATATCTATTTGAAGTAGTGTGTGAAAACTGTCATATTAAATTTATTGTAACGTAAAACTCTTTTTTTTCGCCGTCATCCTTGATAAAAAAACATTATATTACTCTAGCTTTAGCATATAATAGGTAATGTAGCATTAGTTAGCCCCAATAACATAACAGTTCAATGGATCAAAGAACACAGCGGTTCGCTAGACAGCCGACGAACTTGCCACAAGGGGCTCGAGCATGGTACAGTCAACAGCAAAAGTAGATGATCAAAATCAGAAACCAATGAACGGAGTTCGCGTCAGAACTGTGTGGCGTCGAAGTGATTCTAAAGTATTCTAAGTAGTAGTACTTCGACGCCACACAGTTCTGACGCGAACTCCGTTCATTAGTATTGAATTTCTGATTTTGATCATCTACTTTTGCTGTTGACTGTACCAGTGGGACCTGAGTCTACCGCGCGCGCCGCTCCCCTTCGGGACTTACGCACTCTAGTAAGCAAACGCAGCAGGGACCAACATCACAAACGATGGCCTATATTTAATGGCCGCCTCACGAAACAGCTTCTCCGACTAACACACACAGCAACACAGCTCACACACACACACACACACAGCACAGCAGCAGGTGCAGGTGCAGGCGGGGGCAGCAGGTGTGTGTGTTGCACAGGAACAGCTTCGTACAACACCAGCTTTAACTGGCCACGAGTCATTTAATAAACACCTCTTGGTCTTAGGAGTCATAGACAGTCCGCTGTGCAGAGTCTGCATGGAAGACGAGACAGCAGCTCATATGCTTCTAAACTGCCCGGTGGTCACCACGTACAAGGCAAAGTACAATACGACCGACGTAACTTGGCGGGCCAGAACTTCGCGCAGGAGGCTGCGCACGAACGTTTTTTAGGCTAGGCGCATACGCTCGGTTTCCTGATTAGGAATTCAGATTCGGAATTCCGTGATATTAGCGCAGACGTTCGGTTTTTTGTATTAGGAATTTATACTGTCAGTTCGAATAGAGACGTTTCTGTGAAAGCACAAATGGACGACGACGATGAATTGATTGCTATTGCACTTTTACTGGCGCTAGACATGAAGAAGAAGAGAAAACGTCGTTACTGGGTACATCCGTTGAACACTCAGAGATTAACGGACAGTCAATACTATCTCAAAAGAGCAAAGTTACGAGCACACCCAGAAGAATTCTTCAAATATTACAGGATGTCAATAAAATCCTTTGATGAGCTTCATAACGGCATACGAGATAAAATAAAAAGCAAAGTACTTGCATGGTCTCACACATTTTGTTCTAGCAAAATCGTAGGAACACGTCCATTCGCCACTACCGTGCTACGGTTTTGGCGCGATTCCGAATGGAAATTTCCGGTCGTGTGCGGCGAACGATACGAAATGTATGTGAGCACTGCGTTCGGGGTGACGTCATTAGGTTTTTTTCCGTTCTTACGACCCGTCCGCACGGAATGAATTCCGAAACGAACGTTAGGTTTTTTCCGTTCGGAAATAGTAAGGACGTGTGCGCCTTGTTGAACATTTTGTATGTAAATGAAGCATTCAGGTTTCCGAATCTGAATTCCTGATCCGGAAACCGAATCAGGAAACCGAGCGTATGCGGCCGGCCTTAGGAACCAAATGGTCGAATGTGAGTGAGAGAACATGCGCGAAAGTTCGCAAAGGCTATATTCAGGCCCGCCGAGTTACGTCGGTCGTATTGTACTTAGGTAACCCAGGTACAGGTATCTTCCGTGATTTGTCAGCAGCACCAAGGTAACGGACTTAGCCCGAAGAATTGCCAAACTTAAGTGGCAGTGGGCAGGGCACATTGCTCGCAGAACATTTTGCCGATGGGGCCGAAAGGTTCTGGAGTGGCGACCGCGTACCGGAAGACGTAGCGTTGGAAGGCCTCCCACAAGGTGGTCAGACGACGAAGGCTGCAGGAACCCGTTGGATGCGAGAAGCGCAGAACCTGTCGAAGTGGAGGTGCTTGTGGAGGCCTATGTCCAGCAGTGGACGTCTTTCGGCTGAAATGATGATGATGACCAAGTCGTTGCTGCCCTTGCTTGAGGAGCTGGGGTGCCTTGCCACCCGTACGCAAAATACGCGCATTGACGTGGATTTGCAGAAACCAGCCCGTTTCTATAACAATGATCTATAACCTAGCTTTAGCATACGGTTACGCTCGCGTGGAGGTCGGTATCACGACATAGTTTTGGAAAGAATAGGGTGATAGGATAATTTGTCTAAAAGAGCAAGTCGTCGCATGTCGCTGCATGAGACACCATTTATAGCATTTTGAGCCATACATGTCTTAGACGAAGTATCTTTTTTTTATACTACAAACTTAACACACCAAATTTAACTGCGAAAAAAATAAAAAACTTACTTCGTGTAAGACATATATGGCTTAAAATGCTCTAAATGGTGCCAACTATCACCCCTTTAAAGTTTTGTATACAGCTTGCAAACACCCTATGTAAAACAAAGTATATGACACTCTATAACAAATAAGATATTTCTACGTGTATACACATAGCGAACCACACATTTAATCGTGGATGCATTAGATCGTTAAAGCCTAAACACAGTTGTCCGGAATAACCGGGCCGGCTGTTAACAGGCAGTATTGCCGGTTCAAAATTACCTATATGAAAACACGTTATGTCGCATACCATCGTACCGCAAAAACGCTGCGACCAATACAATTTCGCTTTGTGTAATTTGAAGAGCAAACTGAAATTAATATTGGCAGCTGGGTATAGAGTAGATAAGCTGGTAGTTTCAATATAAAGTTTTGGAACGACACTCTAGATTTGTATTGCAGATAAAAGGGCTTCATGAAATATTAATTTCTCAGTAACAGGCCGGAGTCTGGGTTTGTGTGTGATGGCAGCAGGCTCGTTGAATCGTAACTTTCGATATTGACTTTTAATAAATTGCTAAGTATATTTTTTTACGGGCTCAAAACTTTTTTACAAAAAAAGAAACAACTGACTTCAAAAACAAACACCATTATCGTTATCATTATCATAATCATTTATCATTATCATTTATTATATAGAACATAATAATCATACTATTAATATTTCATTCAACAGTGCGTAGGTAATAATCAATTAACAATTCTATGAAACTTAAGATAACCTTTTCTATTCATCACTAATTATCTTCATCAACTGCCTAGCCTTTTCCCAACTATCTTGGGGTCGGCTTCCAGTCTAACCGGATACAGCTGAATACCAGTAATTTACATGGAGCGACTGCCTATCTGACCTCCACAACTGGTTAATGGGTAATACGATACCCCTTGGTAAGACTGGTTGTCAGACTTTCGGTCTTCTATTCATCACTAATATTATGATAAAATTGATTCACTAATTGATTAATAACATTAAATAATTCAAGTTCATCACCATTAAAATAATATAATAGTAACACACCCTGTACCGTTGTAAATGACCACTCCTTTACATGTGACGTCATCACGCTATCCTTTCTCACACAGCTTCATTACCCTGGGGAGGTAGGAATCAAGACACAGCCTGGGGCGCTCAATAGTGAACGTAGGATGTTACCTCGTTTGCCCGGGTTCCCCCGACGTAACCTGTTGCTACCCCAATCAATACCCGGGCATAGTACGACACAACTTAAAAGTTCCATCCTAACTATAGTTGTTGCGTTTTAGCATGGCGATTACGGTCAATGCACCTTCCCTAATATCTCTACGTAGGAACCGAATCAATAAACTATGTATGACTTTTCTTTATTGGACACTAGCTGGCTGCGCCCCGCATAAGTGTGGATCCCTTAGGAATATCTGGACAAAAAGTAGCCTTTTGGTTAATCCAGGGTGTCAGTTACCTCCATACAAAATTTTAACAAAATTGGTCCAGCCGTTTGAGCGTGAATCAAATCAAATTAATCAAATTAATTTATTTGCTAGAATGTAGGTATAAATCAAGAACTTAAGACTATCGTGGCCCAATTACATTCTACCATTGCATATGGTGTGCAAATGTGTCTTAATAACATTTAATATATTACAAGTTTAACAATAAAGTTTATGGAACATTCATTAATTAATGTCAAAATAGGAAACACAACAAAAAAAAACAAAAAACAGAAAAATTATTAAAATGTCAATTTACGTAGGTATATAATGCAAAGTCCATACTCCATATAATGTCACGATTCAATAATATTAAATTAATTATTATAAGATGTGTAGGTACTATATCAATATTATTCAGATTGACCTTCTGCACGATATGTCATAAACTCGTTTAAATCATAAAAACAATTTTCTTTTAACCACTCTGTCAACTTTTTTTTGAACATAGTCAAAGGTAAATCTTTGAAGGCGTCTGGTAATTTATTATACACCTTTATAGCCGTTATATATGAGTTCCTTTTGTACAATCCGAGCCTGAAGAAGTAACAAACATATAAACACACACACACACTCACAAACTTTCGCCTTTATAATATTAGTGTTATGTTATGTTGAAAATCACGATAGATTCAGGATTCAGGACTTTATCTCAGTTTTGAAATTAAAAAAATAATAGAAAATGGAGGTAATTAATTTCGCTCCATTAACAAGTAATTAAACGTTCAGATTGGCTGACTGTAATAAACTGGATTTAAATGGGTTTCTTTCCCGTTATTGTCCGCAGGAATCGACGCTCTGGCACGTGCACCTTTTTTTCCTATTCCTTTTTGGGCACTGAGCCGGTGTCGTCTATAAAACTGTTTCAACTTTCTGACGGACTGTCTTCTTGACAGTTTGAAAGCGCATGCTAAAGTGTTTTATGAAAACAAATATTTTGAGTTCTTGACTCTGATAATCCCTGCCTATGTTACCCCACTGCGGGGCAAAGGCTTCCCTTTTTGTTTTCCACTCCTCTGTCTTGAGCTAGTGTGGCCCAATAATATCATTAGGGGTCAAGGTCGTCCCGCCGTCTTCTGGCTGGGGTCTGCCTCGATGTCGCCGGACATTTTTTGCAGATTTGGCCCACGATTTCTTTGTTAAAAATGTATCCTCAACTTCCCTTAAATTGGAAGTGATAGTTTGCCGATGGAACCTTTATGTTGTGTCGTTCTGTACAACGCACTGTCGAAAAATAAGCTTGTTTACCTACTATGACGCCACACATCTTAGTAGGTACATACTATTAATGGAGATATTTTAGGTTAGAGTTTGACTTTTGGAGTCCTGAATTCTTAACACAGGTCAGGCAAACACAATAATTAATAGCAAAAAAAAACGTGTGCGGTCCATGGGCCGTATAATGAGAGAAAGAGACATAGAGAGAGAGAAAGTCGCATAGCGGCGGCATAACACTTTACTCTTACGTGACGATTTTTGCCAGTCAACTCCTGGAAGAAATCCTCTCCCAATTAAAAAGCTTCGTTCTAAAAAAAAAAAAAAATGTTCCGGAGCCACAAAGCTTCAGTAGTGGTATCGATAAGCCAGAACATCGGTATTATTTTAATAGGTGGGCCGTCTCCACGAGCGAGAGAATCGCGGCGATAGTCTCGCCAGGATGCGCCCCTATCTGGCAGAAGTTATTCCTCTTCACCAGTTTGGCTTCAGGGAGAAACATGGAACTATTGAACAGATACACCGTATTACGGATACTATAAGTCGTGCACTAGAATACAAACAGTTCTGCTCTGCTGTCTTTCTTGATATTAGCCAGGCGTTCGACAGAGTGTGGCATGAAGGACTTCTCTTCAAACTTAAAAAGTTGCTGCCTCACTCTTTCTTTCCGATTCTACGATCGTACCTACACAGTAGATGCTTTGAGGTGAAATTTAATAACGAAGTGGCTCCTTTATACGAAATTCTCTCAGGAGTACCACAGGGAAGTATACTAGGACCCATTTTATACTTGCTTTTTACCGCAGACCTTCCAACGCACGCTGATACTACAACTGCCACCTATGCGGATGATACAGCCCTTTTGTCGGTACATGTGGATCCGGCCATAGCATCAGCCAACATACAAACCCAGATCCATGAAGTGGAAAAGTGGCTAGATAAATGGCGTATTAGGGTTAATCAAGGAAAATCTGTCCATGTGACCTTCACCCTGAGAAGGCAGACTTGTCCGCCAATAAGACTTCATAATGAAGAAGTTCCTCAAGCTGAAGATGCCAGATATTTGGGTATGCATCTGGATCGAAGACTCACCTGGAGAAAACATATCTGGACCAAGCGTAAACAACTGGATACGAAAGTCAGATCAATGTACTGGCTGATAGGTCGCAAATCAAGACTGTCACATGAAAGCAAGATAGCTATTTACAAGACCATCCTTAAACCAATCTGGACTTACGGAATCCAACTGTGGGGTACTGCTAGCAATAGCAACATAGAGATTCTCGAAAGATTTCAAAGCAAGACACTGAGAGCTATGCTAGACATACCCTACTATGTAAATAACAAATACATACATGAGGACCTAAAGATCACTACCGTCAAACAAGAGATCGCTAGATATAGTGAAAGCTATCAGACGAGAATATCAACTCACGTCAATGAACTGGCATCCAAACTAGAAGGCACAGGAAGTGTTACACATTCCCGATTGAAACGGCATAGTGTCCCTACACTTACCGTGAGATTTGGTGACACCAGATGAAAGGGACTCATAGGAATTCCTTCCGCTAACAAGACATAGATCGAGATACCTCATCTGAATGGCTTATTGTGTAAACACAGATTGCCAAGTTACAGAATTCATAAAAAAAAAAAAAAAAAAAAAAAAAAAAAAAAAAAGATAGTCTCGCCGTGCCATCAAATTTGCGCCGCGATGATATCGCCGTGTGGAGACACCTTCTAAGAGAGTATAGAAATACGTGCCACGACGATAATATCGCCGCGATTCTCTCGCTCGTGGAGCCGGCCCCATAGACCTCTAAGCTACGTTATGCAACAGATATTACTAGAGATTAATGGATGTGACTGAGCATAGAATTGTACCGACTACTTATCTTCTTATATATATATATATATAAAATGGTAAACTGACTGATTGTTGATATATCAACGCACAGTCTAAACCGCTGCTCCTAGAGACATGAAATTTGGATTGTGTGTTCTTTGTGAAGAGTAGGTATCCGCTAAGAAAGGGTTTTTCGAAATTCCACCCCTAAGAGGGTGAAATTTCACGCGGACGAAGTCGCGGGCAGAAGCTAGTTAAGTATATGACGACACACAAACTCGTTACATAAAGACGGCACACACTTTGCAACATGCGAGTGCGATAGCTCGGCAGCTAGACGCAACGACAGGCTGCAGCCGACAATTTTCGTGTAAGCGTCGAGTTGCAGAACATAGACTAATAAAAAAAAAAAGAGATAAATAAAATAAAAAATCCTGGTGAGATTGCAGAAACGCATCGGGAGTCGCTACTGGTCACAGCGACTGACGCATGCCACAGGTCAGCGTCAATCTTGATGTAAATTGTGAGCACTGAGGAGGGTGCACATGTGTTTTGTATTGCAAATCCCAACATGGATACGTTCGATGTCGATGTTTTCAAATTTCACGTCGAAGCGAGTTTAATACTAAAAAAAAATTGTATCGACTAGTCGCTGACACTTACAAACGACAGGTCTGCGTCTTTTTGTAGCGACTAAACGCAGCAACCGGACACACAGTTTGCGCTGGCATTAAATTAATAAAAAGGGACGCGTTGACGCGAACAATTCAATTAAGGCGACTACATGACCTAAAGCGCGGTCTTTGTCGGACTGCATAGAAAAGAAAGAGAAGCGCGATGACACAGCGCTGGTAATTTATTACAAAATATGAAGCAATTATCTATTTACAAAAAATCTATTATTTAGACTAAAAATTAAAACACTAGTACTTTAGTAAGTAAGTACCTATGTTGCTTGTAGAATAATCTAACAAAAAATCAGAATAATAGTATGACGTATATTACTATGGTTTTTATTGTAATGAAATGAAATGAAATGATTTGAAATGAAATGATTTTATTTTTTTTTGTAAGTAGGTTTGTACAAACACTTTTACACGTCAATCATGTTTTTTTTTAAAACTAGATGAAGTCGGCGTTTCCTATCTGACTACTCTGAGAAGAAAGGCCGAAACAAACTCAGAGGTCTCTTTTAAAGTCCAGACATAATCTTGGTCAGGTTATATGAAGACCATGTAGATCGATGTCTGAGGTGGTCTTTTGAGGAAAGAACCACACAGATTGAGAGGACCTGTCCAGTCAGTGCACGCATTAAAAATAAAGTTTTTAGAGGTATGATTTTTTTCTATAGTATCAAATTATGCTATCTACCTGTATCCTGAAGAATATCATACCTATATTTTTCTTATTTTGTTTACTGTTTAGTCGATCTTATTATACTTTTATTGTTTCTAAAACTTGCGTTTTTTGCGTTTAGGTCCGTCAAGCCCCATAAAAGGGACGAGTTGACGCGAACAATTGAATTAACATATGTCCATTTTTTAAATTAGAAGCTGGTATCATCATTGGGGGATTAAATAGGCAGCCAAACCCCGCTATCTTTTACGTCTATCTTTAGTTGAGTGGAGGCTTAACGGCTTATCCGTTATAGGCTTAACCCTTTTATAAATATAAAAGCGACCCGCCCCTACCTTCTACGGTTTTCACAACTTGAAAAAACATCATAGATTTCTGTATCATATGTAAGTTTAATATTAAATCTATACTAATATTCATATTCATATATTTATTTAATAATAAAGCTGAAGAGTTTGTTTGTTTGAATTTTGAATTCTTTCTGCATTTGATAAAGCCCAATTTTTGAGGATGGCTGCAGGCTATTTAACATCACGCTAGGGCGGGAGCGGGAGGGGGGGTCATTTGATGATTTCCCATCCAAAAAAAAAAAAAAGGGCCCTCAGAAGCCGAGCAATAAGAAAAAAAATCAGAGTATACGAAAACAAAGTAATAGCGCGGGCAGGCGATGCGATGCGACGGGGGTGAGTACACGCGGATGAAGTTGCGGGCAGAGGCTATGTATTTTACGTACAGACGCCAGCACATCAAGCTACACGAAACTGTCAAATTTTCCCAATCAACTTTGAAATTTGATAGATTGTAGTAGCTTGATGTGCTGGCGTCTGTACATATAAATCTTCCCGAATAAATTATCTAAATGATAGTAAAACCGTATCCAAATACGTTGCGTAGTTTAGGAGAAAAACGCGGTCACACATACAGACACGAAAAGCGAGTTTAAGTTAGTCTTAAAATAATAATATGTACAAGTTTAAAAAAAGGAGGGGAAATAATCAAAGGGCATCAAAAAATTCGTCCGCATCGCTGTCAACAGGAAACGTGCCCAAAAGACTGGCAGCATTGCCACGTTGTATGGCAATGCTGATTCTTTGACCAAAAATAGGCCAGCCCTCTGGTCACGTGAAGAGTCGACCAACCGCTTGGCGTGTTTCAACCTCAAACATATAAGTACCAAAGAGATAGTATTTGCGCCGTTTGAGGTTTTCCGCACCTGCAGCAGCCGCCCCAACACGGCTCATCGTGCTTGGAAGATGGGATGGCGCAAGGGTGTCGACACACGTTGCATCCCGCACCAAAGGCCTACCAACCTTCCAAGACATGAAGGTCATTGCGTCTGGTCAAGCCATTGGATTCTAAAACAGCTGGCACCCTGGTGACAAGAGCACGACGGATGATGTCATTGATGCTGTCATGCCGTGCTATCCGGCCTGCGCTTTTACTGCAGGATACAGGTCGACACCTTCACCGCATTGACAGCGATGCGAAGCCACGCCCATTTATAACATGTATAGATTCATTGTTATTCTATCCATTGGAAAAAGGATCGCAGATATGACATTAGAATTCACACGATGTTTTCCCAATTTTATTCATTTTATCTATGTGTCTGTTTTGTTATTTCGAGCAAGTTCACAGGACTATATAAAAATGTAGGTACTCGTGTAAGACTATCTTTTGACTGTCGTGTTTTATTGTGAAGGTAGTATTTTTATTTTATTGGTTTGTTGGGTTTACGAGTTTGTGAGATTTGTGTTCGAAAATGTAACTACAAAATCATAGTAATACATTATCTGCCTAGGAGTCTTTGGTCAACTGGACCCACTCGAACTGGACCCGCGGGTCCAGTTGACGTAATCACATTTTGAATACGTCGACTGGACCCACTGCCCAATTTCATCATTAGTGAATTCATTCATTCATCAATTTCATCATTTCATCATCATTCCAGTTCCGAGTGGGTCCAGTTGACCAAAGACTCTGCCTAGCTAACCAACTATGTTGGCGTCGGCTTCCAGTCTTACCGAATGCAGCTGAATACCAGTATTTTACATGGAGCGACTGCCCATTTGTCGTAATGCCTTACCCGTTGGTAAGACTGGTTGTCAACATTTTGGGCTCTCGATCTGACGACCCTTAATGACTGTTAAAGATCCAAGAATGACAGCCGGGACCAACGGCTTAACGTGCTTTCCGAACGGCCAGGAGGTCATTTGGTGATGCTCCTTATAAAACTTGCCTACTAAAATTACGTCAATTTACGTCACGTCAGAAGCACATAACCAGCCGAAGTGGCGATACTTGGGGCCTATGTCCAGCAGACGACGTCTTTCAATCTTGAAATGATGATGATCCATGTTGATATTTCCCTTCCCCGGACGAATTCTTACATAAGGAGCTAAAGAAACAACTAGGAATCCAATTGTTTTCTTTATTTTATTTTACAAACAAGATTAGGGCAACCTTCAGAATTCTAAAACAATCTCGGCGACAATCCGACACCCGTGGAGGATAAACATGAAATATGCTAGAGTCTATAAGGGACGTCGTTGGCGCGAAAACTGTTCGCGTCGGTTTTTTAAAAGAAAGCTGCTGTTCCATACAATTTGGCTGCGTAGGTATTGCATTTTTTAACCGACTTCTAAAAAGGAGGAGGTTCTCAATTCGGATGATTAATTTTTTTTTATTATGTATGCTCGGGCATAACTCGGTCATATATAGACGGATTTGCAAAATTCTTTTTTTGTTCGAAAGAGGTTTATTCCGAATTTACATTTTATAATTTACACCACGAAGTTTTCATAGAACAAATTCTATGAAAACTTCATTTTCTTTGGTAGTCGTCTGATTACGTAGGTAAAAACGGGGCATTTTTTTAGGTTTTCGGAAAATCATATTTATTTTTGTAATAATTAAAAAAAAAAAAAAAAAATAACAGGGGCATGCCTTCAATAGACCTAGATTTTTATAAATAATCTAATAATTTTTATAAATAAAAACAAAAAAGATTACTCTAGAGGCATTATCCAGGAAGAGAATAGGGGAATACGTTTGTATGGAAAAAATGCAGCCCGTCTACGCTCTTAAGATCGTAACTCTACTACTGGTTTAGTTTCTTTTGATATATTTATAACTAGCTGACCCGGCGAACTTGGTACCCCCTCAGATTATTGAAGTGAAAACTTCTTTTGGCATGTTGGGAATTTTTTGAGATGGGAAAATACCATTGAACTCGCGCCACTGTTACCGTAAGCGACACCGCGCGTGTTTTGTTTATAAGACGATTCAAAAAATACCCGCTTCGGATGTGTTCGGCTGTCCTCGGGATGTACTCGGTTTTAATGTATATCCGATATGACAGTGAGTGATGGCAAAGTATTTTGTTTGTGTTTTTTTTTCACTTCTATCGGCACTCCCGGCACCACCCGGAATGCCATTTGTTTTTTGTTATTTTTTAATAAAAGAATTAGGTACTCTGCTATTCGGGGCGAAGACAAATCTAACAAATAAAAGATCATAAAAATCGATCCAGCCGTTCTTGTTCTTAAATGGTGTAACTCACCCGACTTTGTTTTTATTTATATAAGATTACAAAAAGCGAAAAATAAGCCTAACTAAGCTCCTAAATGAAACAAAGTAATCATTTAGCGGCGCCTAACAAACAATAAACGAAGAGCAATCAAGTTACAGTCATTTAATGCTTTACGTAATTAATTTGCTTTTTTGCGCACCCTTATAGTACTAAACCTACGCCCTGTCTGTCTTTCTGTCTCTTCAGGCATCCATTGTGTGGAGATTTTTGCCCAGCGGTCATCGTGCATACGGCTGATGTGACCTGCCCAATACACATAACAGCACCATTAGGTACTTAGTTGAAATTTTCACAAATGTTTTGTTATATACTCATATCTTGGCAAATTTCAATCAACAGAGAACAGTTTTAGTGATTCGGAAATCTTAGTGTACGTATCTCCTACGGAAATCTTGTGATTATTTTTTCAGAAATGTTTTCTCATGCCGAGGCTTTAGTATAAAGAGGATAGATGTTGTTTCGTACCCAGCCCATTCGTTCCACCTGCTGAAAATCTCCCACCTGGACATGAGTTGCCTTGGCTTACCTGGAAATTTAAATAGACTCCGGACTCAGGTAGGCCGAAGCAAAGAAAACCTGCTCAGGTGGAGATTCCCAAATAACTCTTCCCTGAAGTGTAAATGTGGTGCTGACCCACAAACAATAGGGCACTTCATATCGTGTCAAGCGTGTCCTGTTGTCTGCACGCTACAGGAGTTGATGGACGCTCCTAAAGGTGCGAAGCTCGTAGCCAAAGGTGTTTTTTTTTGCGAATGGGAAATCATCAAATGACCCCTCCAGCTCTGGGTGGAGCGGAAGGGAGTGTCAGACTCTTACTGACTAAAACCCACCCGTGTTCCTTCCTTAGCCCTTTATGTTCCGGGCCAGCGGTAACCCTTTCGGACAATCTCGCTGACCCGGCAGGCTTGGGCCCTGACTGTTTATCGATTGCTATCGACACGCAAAGAAGGATAGATAGTCGTAAACAAATGCCCAAAGATAATAATAATGACGATGTAAACAGAACAAGGCCAAGTAAAATCAACTCAGCCTATCGCAGTCCACTGCTGGACATAGGCCTCTCCAATGCTGGGCCACAACAGCCTTTCGCATCCAGTCGGTCCCAGCCATCTAGCTGAGCGGCGTCCCACACTACGCTTGCCGATACGCGGTCTCCACTCCAGGACTCGTCTACAGCGCAGGCCACACCGACAGCTAGCGGGCGGGCGGGCTAAGCGGGCGGGCGAAGCGAACCATGGAAAATAAACAAACTACGCGAAATATTGGCGAGCTAAACTATGGGGTTCACACCGAAAACTACGGACAGACGAGCGACGGCGACGGGCGGAGCGGGCTAACAGGCCACACCGCCAGCTAGCGGGCGGGCGGGCTAAGCTAGCGAAGCGCGGGCGCGCCAACGAGGTGAACGAGTAGCTTCGCTGGAATCGTCGGATATTTCGTTAGCTTAGCTCGTTAGGTTAGTCGGTAGCTCGCGGTGTGAACCGAAGTATGTAAAGAGGTGAAACGATGTTCGTCCGCCTAGCCCGCCCGCCCGCTAGCTGGCGGTGTGGCCTGCGCTTACTACACCGGCCATCGGTCCTTCGGCAAACATGACCAGCCCACTGCCACTTGCCAGCTTGCTCACTCTGCAAGCTATGTCGGTAACTTCGGTTCCTTTCTGGATAACTTCGACACTAATCACTAAATCTAAAAATATAATTTCATCAACATCTAATTTAGACACTAAACTTTCTACGATTGTAATAACTTTTCGTAAGTAGTTTACAAAAGTTATAGTTTCATTGAGTCCCTCTGTCGCCGCGTCGGGGGTCGACCTTCATTGTGTCATGTTTATCATGTCGCGGGATGATTGAAAACATGAAATCTTCGTGAAAATCCTTTCGCAAAAAACTGGATTATTGGAAAGTAAAAAAGATTTGTAACAGGCTGGTTATGGTTATTATCACGGAATAGATAAATAGTTATTATTGTTCAATGTTTCCTTTATTTCATAAATACACATATTATGTAATTATAAATTAAATTTTTAAATAATGTACAGTCAACAAAGGAGTTAAGTATACAGAAGCGTCGGATATAGTTGAAGTTTACTAAGAAACCGATGGATGTTCTGGACTGAAATTTAATTTAATAAATGAGCTGTTTGTTTTCTATTAATAAACTAAAATTTTATTCGAGAATATCCATCGGTTTCTTAGTAAACTTCAACAATATCCGACGCTCCTGTATACTTAACTCCTTTGTTGACTGTACCTGTTAGAATATTAAAAAATCTTTATTTAATTTTGTAAATCATGACACTTTTATTTTCTTTTGACTGTACTTACCTGTCAAAAAGAGTAAACCTAGATAATGTGGATAAGAACAGAAGACGAACTAGCAGGGGATCGAGGGGGGGTTAGGGGCGGAGGGGGTTCAGAGGATCAGACCGGAATAAATAAAAAAATGTAGCCAACCGGTCTCAGTTGGCCGCCGCGGAACCTTTTTACAATACGAGATGTGTCCTGAAGTAGGACCGCTTTCTGGATTAAACCCGTGATAGCTTTTAGTATTTAAGAAATAATATCCATAACATTACAGGTAACATAAGCATTTTTTGCAAAAAACCCAGTCTGTTTAATACGATTAGAAACTTGAATATTGATTAGCTAATCTAAGAGTCAGTTCTTTATTCTACTTGGTCTGATCTGAACACGGCTCAAATCTGTTAACTGAATTAAGTTGTTAACCAATCAGTGCAAAACGTTCATACTTCTCAGCTAACCAGTGTTCATAGACTGAAAAAAAAAAGAAAAATGTTTATTTGTCACAAAACAGTTACATGGATTATAAATGAGACATCCCCTGTAAGTAATTGATAATACTTGTGTTGGGGCTATCCCGCTCTTTCCCTTAATTATTACAAAATTGAGACGATTATTTACAAAAAGGTGACTAAAAATAAAATTTAGGAATAAAAGGTAATAAAACAGTAAGTACATGACTTATAAACTAGTTAACAGCTCTTTGTGTAACTGTACTTGTATAACTATATGTGCGTCTTATTTTTAAACAGTGATTGTGATTGTGTGTGTGGGGGGTGTGTGTATGTGTGTGTGAGGGTGTGTGTGTATTCTTTGAAGTCTTTGAAGTGCCGATGTGTTGAAGCGCCATTTATAGGTTAAACTCGGTGAGTACTTACATTATTGTTATGGAAGCAATAAAAAGAAATTGCCTAAGCAAGTCTAGCTAAAACTTGTTCAGTTTTCTCGTATGTTAAGGTTTTTAGCCACTCGGTTATTACCTTTTTGCCTACGTGTGAGATTTCCTGCTGGAACCTTAATTTTGCGTTTATTTTATTATATAAGTAGGCTGATTGAGTTGCATACTGATGCCGTGCAAAAGCGGTTCGAACCCTTGGGGGTTAGCCACTATATCCTTTCGTCTTTTCTCCTGACTGTCTTGGTTAAATGAAATAGATTTTTATAAATATAGGATCGTTCTTAAAAAATATAGTTTTCTTACAGAAAGTAAGCCACTGATTCTATATAGATCGACTGTGGGGTATCTGTATTTAGGTTTATAATACATAACCTTTATATGTGACCTTTGGGCTCTTTCTAATTCAAGGAATTTAGTTTTAGTGGCTCCCCCCCAGACTGGTAAACAGTAGGTATGTAATGTACTCAGCGTCGTTGTTCATTATTAACCTAAGATGAGCTGATTTCAAGTCTGACAACCAGTCTTACCAAGGGGTATCGTATTACCCAGTAACAGGGTTGTGGAGGTCAGATAGGCAGACGCTCCATGTAAAATACTGGTATTCATCTGCATCCGCTAAGACTGGAAGCCGACCCAAACATAGTTGGGAAAAGGCTAGGCAAATGATGAGCTGATTTCAAGCAAAACTCCAGACATTTGCTCGTACTAATATGAAAATCTTCTGTCAGTCTAAGTTTCCAATAATCCGGTCGGTGTAAAAATTCTAACGTTTCCACTTGCCCTGCGACATAGTCGCACACAAGTAAGTAGAACATACATGAAAGGCAAATCTTACGTGTTATTAAACCACATGAATTCACAACATGCTTGTTCGTATGTGCGACCAAATGTATGAACGTGTATGAAGTAAAATAATTATGTATAATATAATTATACTTTGTAGTATATAGATTTGATATACGCTACTATAGGTTGTAATAGCAATCAACGTTTTCAGTAACAAGTTTCCCGCATAGTAACAGCCTATGGCATCCTTCGTATATCACAAAGTTATAGTTTTAATTTATAATTTTAACAATTTTTTTAAACATATTTATAATTTTAACAATTTTTTAACAAATTTATAATTTTAACAATTTTTTTTTAGTAAATTTATAATTTATATATTTCCCGCGTTGTAACAGCCTATGGCATCATTCGTATATCACAAATGTATGAACGTGTACGAAACTACGAAGTAAAATAATTATATACTTATATTATTATACTATGTAGTATATAGATTTGATATATGCTATTATATGTTGTAATAGCTATCAACGTTTTCAGTAACAAGTTTTCTCGCGTTGTAAAAGCCTATGGCATCCTTCGTATATCACAAATTATCTGTGAGCCCAATTTCACGGAGATCGATTGAGGTGTCGAGGCGTGAAAACGGGACAAACCACCGACAATAAACAAAATTCCACGTTTTTTATAATATCACGTGAAGGCTGAGTGCTCACTTAGACCTATTTATATTGTCGTAATGAACAGGTGCAAATATTCTCACGTGCAATTAGCTGATGTCACGCAAAATTGAATTCGACGTAACATCGATCGATATGCATTAAATGGGGCTTTTAATACCTTGGATCTCGTTTTTGTGCTTAATGTTTTCGTTAGGATTACTTTATACGAAGTACCGGGTAAAGGTAAAGTCAACTCAAGTTATGACTTAAGTAATGCTTAAGTATTACCGCCTTTGCCTTTCAACATTGAAAGAAAATATAAAACGAAAGTAATTGGAATTCTTTTTTAAATTTTTACTAAAGCAACATTACCTCATAATGGATAACGATCATAAGTTAGCTTGTGAGAGCGCCTGTGTAGATTCTGCATTTCAATGTCTGTGTGTGTTCATTCAGTGTTGCTCGGGCATTTGCGCCAGGCGCTCGCGTCCAGCGCTTTGCCTCCCCTTTTTTTTCTGTAGGTACGATGTTAAGTTCTGAATGAACTTTTAACATATTAATGTTTTAATATGATACGGCTTGTGTATTGTGGAAGACTTTGTGTATTGTGAGAATGTTTAGTTATTTAAAATTACCAGTGGTTTCTTCATGTCAAAGTTGTCTGGGAGTGATTTGTTAGCAGTTGCGCCTGAAAAATGAAAGTCAGTGTTATTAAAAAGTTACTAATGGGAAAACTTAGAGCCGAGCGAAGACTTATTTAGATGGAGGAACGTTTATATAGGTAAGTTTCGTTGCTGTCTGTTCGTTTGTGAATGATGTGTTTGTAATGTAATCGTAGGAGATCATGTTACTAAAAGTATTTCCTTTGAAATACGTAAATTTTAATGCCCGAACAACACTTTATTGTTCCTACAAAAGCCCTAAAAAAGCAGAAAAAAACTTCACACGACGAATTTGCACCAAATTCTTGAAGTTACGATCGTCCGTGAGGCATATATAGATAATAATATTATAAAAGATACACTTCATCCCGGACTTTTCATAGGGAATAAAGCCGGTCCAATTTCGTAAGCTCTTAAAAGCTGACCGACGTAATTTAATTAATAAAAAACAGACGAATAAGATACAAGTTTCTTCTTTATAAGTTGTTTCGATCATTCTTCTGTGTAAAGCTTTTCCCTTTGTCCTTCAAAAAATATTTATTTTGGGCATCCTTCAAAACGTCTTTATTTTGGGGCATCCTCTTTCGCACTGATAATACACAGACACTGCGACAGTTTGCTTTCTCACCCCCCCCCCTTCCTCCGATTACTGACGTCACTGCTTACTACTTTCGTCATCAAAGACTGGCAACAGGTCGCCAGTTTGGCTGTAAATAAACCCTAGCCGTCTTATTACAAAACGAAATCTAACTTTAGTTCTAGCCTAAACCTTTAAGCCAGTATTTGTTTTTAAACTTTATTTCGATTGAAGCAACGTCCTTAATACTAAAATGACCACTTAGTTCAATACTAAGCTGTCATTTTTGTATAAAAAACTGGATTTCTATAACAGTTAGGTCGGTAGTTTAAACTTGATTTAAAGAAAACCTTTGTTTTGTAATAAGGGAGTAGTACTGTGAAACTCTAGATGGAGAGCTTCACAATATAATTAAACAGCGGAAAGGTTTTGATCTGAAGAAGACTTTACAATATCATGTTATTATAGCACCGACTCTATTAAACAAAAATACTTTATGAGAATATTTGACACTTGCTTGAACGTTCGAATGGAACACAACAATTATAACCAGCCTGTACTGCTAAAGGTAGGGCTACATAGTAAGCCTCTACAGCGGTGCTATTCTGTAAAAATCTCATCGTGAAAACTTAGGTGAAGTGAGCGTGGAGTGAGCTGTCAATAGTGTCAATTCCAAGCAAAAACAAACTCACTTCACCTAAGTTGTCACGGTGAGATTTTTACAGAATCGACCGGCTGTACCTAGTTATATTAAGAATTATTATCAACCTGTGAAAAATTTCCACTGAAAAACACCTTATTTATACAGGGTGGCAGGCACATAGACCTCAAAGTCGAAGTCAAAGCATTTATTTCAAATAGGCTATTACAAGGCACTTTTGAACGTCAACATCTATATAAATAAAAAAACCCGCCAAATGCGAGTCGGACTCGCACACGAAGGGTTTCGCACCACAAGGCATAAAACGCCGAAAAAAACGTTTATTTTAAACCCCTTTACATTTTAACTTTATTTTATTTTTATTATTTGTTGTTATAGCGGCAACAGAAATATAGCATCTGTGAAAATTTCAACTGCCTGGTGACAGACAGACAGACAGTGGAGTCTTAGTAATAGGGTCCCGTTTTTACCCTTTGGGTACGGAACCCTTATAAAAATTAATCGTCGAAATGTATGTACTACGTACGTGCATAATTTCCGAACGACTGCACTAAATTGGATAATTATTTTTTGTTGTGTTCGGTGTTGACAGCACAAAGTTTGTATAAAGGAAAATGTCGGATATTCGAAAAAAAAATTGCACCCGAGTGAAGCTGGGGCGGGCCGCTAGTTTACAATAAAATAGAATTGATTAGACTCGCCCCTTCCAAAAAGTAGTATGGAGAAGAATGGACAGGAAACTCCACCGTTACTCTGTTAAAATGTTTTGTGTACAGAAGCACATCAAGCTACTACAATCTGTCAAATTTCTTTAATAGATTTTCAATTTTATCGCTGAAGCATAAGGTTCAAAGTTGATTGGGAAAATGTGAAAGTTTCGGGTAGGTACCTTGATGTGCTGGCGTCTTTACATATACATACACAATACGTGAAAGAATTAATAATGAAGCCATGACAGCTATTTTACACTGTTACCATGGACACAGTACCTACCTACATGATACCACGGGGCGTAGAATTTTTTCGTAACTTATACAAAAAAAAAAAAAATTGCTGTTCTATACATTTTGACGGGCGTAGGGAAACATATTGCACTTTTCTATGAAACAGCATTTTTTTTAATAACAGAGTAGCTTCCGCCCGCGGCTTCGCCCGCGAGGTATGTCGATAAAAAACTATCCTATGTCCTTCCCCGGCATGCAATCTATTTATCTGCCAAATTTTATCGAAATCCGTTCAGTGGTTTAGGCGTGAAAAGGTAACATACAGACAGACAGACAGAGTTACTTTCGAATTTATAATATTAGTGTGGATGAAACATTTCTACCCTAGGGTGCCTAGAATCATGTGCTGAATTCATGGAATCATTACAGTTTGCGCCTGGATGTCCCTGCCACACTGGTATACAGAGTCGTGGTATGTTCACAGCAGCGGCAGCGTGTGGAACGCCTCGGCGCCTCCCAACTTGTTTTTCATTACATTTATTAAGTAGGTTACACGCACATGATTCATGCAAAAATATTCCAAGTCCCGCGCTCTTTCATTCATAAAATTATTCATATATATATTTCAAAAGGAGGGAACTTCAAGAGGTTTTCGAGAGCACCGACATAAATCGTCACAATGATATACATACGAACACGTTAAGTAGAGCTGTACTAGAAGTAAGTGTGTACCCTCTAGGGATGTTCGCAAACACACTTTGAATACAGTCCCGGGAATCCCGGGGACTCTTCACTGCGGTGTCCCGGTAAGGCGCGTAAGTCTGGACTTAGGACTGGAGGGTCTCATTAGAATGCGCGCACACGACCAGAGCATTGCACCCTCACATCTCCAAAGTTCAGTTTTAGCTTTTATGGCGCCCTTAACTTCGGGTACGAGTTACAGCCAAGTTAGGTTGTGGAATATAAGTAGGTACTTAAGTATCTAGAAATGGCTATAAAATCTTTTCTCTCTCTTCATCCTCTTTCCTTTGGTGTTGTCCATTTCGGGTTCTGCTTACTCTTAACTTTATAAAATAATAATAATTTCATTTATTTTCCACATAACATAACCTATATCAGAAAACGTTTTTAAATTGAATTAAATTACATTATTCAATATTAAATACAAAAACACATATCAATAAATACAATTTAAATACAACATCAACACACAAATTGGATAAATTGAATTAAAAAGAATTTAAATAATCTACTCTCACTACAGCCGGTCGATTCTTTAAAAATCTCACCGTGAAAACTTAGGTGAAGTGAATTTGTTTTTGCTAGGAATTGACACTATTGACAGCTCACTCCACGCTCACTTCTCTTACTAGCGACACTATAGGTATGTAACTTGTTTGTCACAGCAGTGTCGCACATAAGGATAGTACAACCTACTTGCTATCATACTCAGAACGGTATTGGAGCTGGCCCGCACTCTGCGCACAAGAGACGCGCAGCGCTTCCGCATGGTCGCATGACAACAGTCCGTGTTCGCCCATGCGAACATACCTGAAGCGCTGCAGTAGCGAGGCTTTCATTCTACAAATATCCAAAAAAAATCCTATAGTTAAAAGTAATCAAAATCATCAATTAACTGGACTCCTTCAATTTATCCGGGAATTTGCCCATCATGCTCTATTTTCTGCGCAATATTTTACATCTTACTGTTCTTACTCGTACACACGGGCGGCACGCTTCGACAGGAGAGGGTACTTCAGCTTTTGCCATTCGTTCGTTACGTATGTATGAACACTTAGCGTAACGATGGCAAATATCTGTTGTTTTCAATTTAATATAGGTATTAAATAAAACTAAAAGATTCGGCTTTACTCCGTGACTGTACTAATGATGGAATTGGGCAATGGGTCCAGTCGACCTATTCAAAATGTGATTAGGTTGAGTGATCCCGTGGGTCCAGTTCGAGTGGGTCTAGTTGACCAACTCTTGTTTTTTTAAAAAAAAAAAGAAAAAAAAAAAGAAAATTTAAATGCAATGAAATATTAATACTCAGTGCTTTTCCTCCACATTTATTATGCGCACAGCCAAAGAGTGAAACTCCTTGCCAGGGTTTCCCTTCCGTAATTAACCCGTCTGCCTTTAAATCAAGAGTGAGTGAGGCCATCTTTGGGACACGCTGTTCCATCATAAACCTAATTCATCGCTTTCCATCGAGGTCTAGAGGAGGCATTCAGGACAAAAAAAAAATGGCCACGTGCGAGTCGGACTCGCACGCGAAGGGTTCCGTAGGTGGCAACAACAAGGCGAAAACGCCGAAAAAAAGTTTTATGGGAGCCCCCCTGAAATATTTATTTTATTCTGTTTTTAGTATTTGTTGAAGCGGCAACAAAAGTACATCATCTGTGAAAATTTCAACTGTCAACCTATCACGGTTCATGAGATACAGCCTGGTGACATACGGACAGTGGAGTCTTATTAATAGGTTCCCGTTTTCACACTTTGGGTACGGAACCCTAAAAAAGAAAGGTTAAATTTAATGAGCATTATTTTGTTGTCACTTCTTCACACAACCTTGCTAAACGTTGTGATAACTACAGTATTCCTATGAACTCTAATTACAGTGTTCTGTAAGGAAACTGCAAACCAAATTGAGTTATTAATTACATTCTACTAAATCGGATACTCAGTGCCCTCGCCCCCTTTCCGGCGCTGCCAGAAAGAGGGCCATCTATTTTTAGCTCATGGCTGCTAAACTTATTCCTATCTCAACACTCCCCGGGCTTTTGAAAGCCTCATCACGTGATCAATTCACTTGACATCAAATTTGACAGCGGATTAAAATGAATAAACTTTCTGAAGCCTTAAGGTGTGCTTACACGGGCAACTAAAATTGCTCAATCCTCGTCAACTATGACGTCACGGGATGGCAACATGTAGCAACCTGTTGCTAGAGATACGGCCACACAATACCTTGCAATATGGAGTAACTTAAAAAACTAGGCAATGCAAGTCAATACGTCATACACTAGCAATATCTGGCCATGGACGAAGTTTTGCTTTCAGCGGCGGCTTTTTTGAAAAAAAAGAAAAAAAAAACGGATTTGGGTGCGAGTATATTTATTTATTAAAACTTTAAGCACAAGTAAAAACTGTACAAAGGCGGACTTAATGCCTTGGGCATTTTCTACCAGTCTACCTTAGGGTGATGCAGAGACAAGTCACAGTAGGTGCAATACCAGAAAAAAACATAGAAAATATTAATAACTAGATTATAATAATAAATACATATACATATACATAGGTACTATAACAGTCAGAAGTCGACTAGCAATCTCACAAAACTATGGCATAAGAATATTAGTTGTACTTATGACCTTCTTCTATAAGAACGTTTGACAACACCACACATTGGCAACTTGTTGGCCGCTTATGATTGTTATTACAAATTTCAATAAGCTAAGTGAGCGTTACGGTGGCCAAAGTAGTTAGCATTGTGCCTCGCATGGCGAACGTTCGGGTTCGAGTCTCACATCAAACGGGAAAAATATTTTTTAAGTATTACAATCATGTGAATAAAAATGCCGAGTTGCTAACAAATATTTTAAATATTCCACAACTAAACGAATATTCTTTCGTTTTACAATTATAATCTTAGCGTCGTTATTAAAATATGAGGGTAGATTTGAAACAAAGTGATAAGTTCACTTTGTAAATCTACCCTCATATTTTAACTACTTTACTAGTTTACCTAAATTATTCCACTATTCGCTATTGTTGGTTGGTGAACATAGTTACGAGCGTTTGTGTTATCTTGTTGTTGCTGTTTTAGTATTCTTCTCAATTCAATATGCAGGCTAATATTAGTATTGAAGCCAAGGCAAATATTGTGGCCCTATAATAACATAAATAAGTGTAAAGGATTTCTTTTGTATAAAAAATATTACAATGTTACCATATCAAAATTTGTTTCATTTATTATCATATTATAATAATAAATTACCTTTATTGTAATATCTATTTGTTCAAAGTAATTTACTAAAATAAATTACTAAAACATACAAATAATAATAATTATATAAAACATAAAAAAAAACTGGCCCAACTAGGATTCGAACCTACACCTATCCCGTTCACATTAGCGAGTGCAGCCTCGTTACCGATCTAGCTAATGTTAACTTATATTCACTTGTTGAAATTTTGCATTACTATGAAAAAAATAATCAGACTGCGATAAAGAAACAAGTTACTGATATTGTCATCCTTGTCTAGCATTGACCACATCTATGACTACTCGTAGCGCGAATGCGCGATGCTACACGACATGTTAGTTTGTCAGCGTTGGAACATCACTCACACGGATAAAAATTGCGTATGTGTGTATAGGCGCCGCAGCCCGTATAGCGCAGGCGATAATGATCATTGCGGTGTAAGTGGACTTCTGGCCGTGACTGTACATACAACAAAAATTAACACAAAAAAAATAAAAAGTTTTATGAGATAAATAAGAAAACCTGCAACAACTTAATTCTACGAATCTGCCAACTTCTTGTGTATGTGTCCTCGAGCTTTCACTTTAAATGTGAACTGATTGGTTACCGTCCTGATATTCTGAGGGAGCGCATTCCTAAAGGAAAACCGCCAGGACAAAGAAAGAAGACTTTATAAAACCAGAGCGATGAGAAGGACAACGAAGAAGACGATTATTCTCGGACTGAAGATTATTGCTGTGTGCAGAGCATAAATATTGACACAGATAAGTCAGATAAGAAGGAGAAGTGGGTTTGTGAAGGAGAGAAAACAGGGTTATCAAAGCCCTTAACGCTCTGCGCAACATATCTAGCAAGACGAAAACCATCTTTATTGTATGATAATAGGGACAATTATTTATTGCACGTAGAAAGGAAGAAAATGGCGGCGGCGGCGGCACACGCCCCTCACCCCCGCCACTGGCCGGTTCCTCTCGCAAAAATGGGACGATGTTATACGTACAAACGAGATAGAAAATTTCCAAACCGATTGGATATTCTGCAACTCATATTGGCGACATTGAGAAATGTGAAATATATGGAGCAATTAGAAGCAATATTTTATAGCGAGCAGATTGCTCCACTTTTGATCCAGATTTATCCGTTAGTGTTGCGAAGTAATTATTGCTTAAACAATTGCCCGTGTAAGAGCACCTTTAGGTAAGGTTAGTAAACAAGGTCTTGCAAAAACAATTATCCCGAAATAACCCGAACAAACCCTTCGTTGGCGCAGGATATTAAAAATGTATCACTTTGGATCTCAGGCGCGTTTTGACGTGAATACGAATTACTTACGACGCTGTAGGCACTGTGAAAAAGGTACTAGTTTAGCTAGTCTAAAGAGAAAATAACCATTTTTGGGATTATAAACCTTAACTCCGTTTGTACTAAAGTCCAGTTTCAAGTGTATCTTCACTTGTTTCCAAGTCATTTTTAAAACTTTCTGTCACCATGAAAGTAACTTTATTCCGTTTCGCGCTAATAATTCCTGTGAAGTTTCACGTACTTAGCTTGTGTCCTGGGATTTAGAAAGAACGGAACGAAATATGACTGAAAATAAATGAAATCTCTATTTCAAATTATGATTTGTATAGATTACGGTATTCATTTACGACAAACTTTTGCCCGCAGCTTCGTCCACGTGGAGGTCAGCAATTATCCCATAAGTACGTACTACCCGGATAAAAAGTATTTTTTGTACTAACCCAGGTCATGGTCGGCCTGTGTGCCAAATTTCATCGAAATCCCTTTAGCAATCGATCAAGGGGAGAAAGGGTACTTAAGGGTAGAGGCTTACCCTTCACCCCATATCTATGTTATGGGTTCGGTTTCCGTTTCAAATGGACCATTGTGCGTGGGCCTTGGCGGCCGTCGGTGGTTATTCCAACCAGCCCACCTCCCTCCAGAAGCTGATTACGTTTCCTGGCCTGTTCAGAACATCTGTGAACGATGTGAGTCACTTCACCCCCTTGACCGCTAAACGTTGATAGACGGAGATACTTTCGCAATTATAATATCATAATATAAATTTAATATAAATACTAGATTCTGCCCACGATTTTACTCGCGTGGATGTCAGAAAATATCCCACGGGAACGTACTACCATTGTTTTCATAATAACTCTATTGGTTTACGCGGCGCACGCCAGCCAGCAAGGCTGAAAATATCAGAAAAAGATGTCAGAAAATATCATGCCGACTGGGGAGTCGGCATGATATTTTCTGACATCTTTTTTAATTTTTTTTATTTGAAATGGTTTTATCAGTATGATTTACGTAATGATTATCTTCTTTTTTTTTTGCTGTGTAATCTGAACACTTAGAGTCGGGCCGGGCCTCGAAAGGAAGTACTCCATTCAGAGCACTGATTTGAACCGCACTTGGACGAACCGCACCTGAGCACTTCCAATAACCGCACTGAAACAAAATTTTGTAACGTGCGATTCGGTGGAACAATTTATCGTTATTGTTTTCAGTCCCCGAACGGCACTTGCTTATAGTTTGTAGTGATGGGACGTAAGTACTCTTTGTTCAGGACATTACCAACGTATCGATACGGCAAGTGCGTGTAGACCCACGCATAGTAAAGGTCCCCCGGTCCAGTAAACGTTATGAGGGTCGACGAACTGTCGTCGTATTGTAACAAGATCGCCTCGAATGATACATTACAAACAAACGGTACAAGTCAGTGTCCGCCTTATGGGTTCAAAAGCTTGAATAAATGAGCAGATCACTTTTGTTTATCATTTTATAAGTACACAACAAAGGTGCTATAGTATATATTTGTATCTCATGAAGCGACACGCGCTTTACTTGTGGATACCAAGTCTAAAAATACGATGTGAATGTGTGTAAGCTCTCGGTTGCACCCTAGACAAAGGCGAAGTGTGAATCTCTGATTCTGTCCTCTGTGTGTGTGTGTGTTCTGTCTTCTGTGGGTGTGTGTGTGTCTGATTGTGTTCTGTGTGTGATTCTGTGTTTGTGTGTTTGTACATTTGGTTACCACAAGTAAAGCGCGCTTCGGTTCGTGAGATAAAAATACTGTTAACTCCGTAAACGCTTTTAACCCTCATCTTATCTCGCCGTTTACGTTTACTTGTACAAAACCTCGGGGACTTATTTCGTGAACCCGTCTAAGATATTCGCCCTTCAAAGAGTTGACATAATATATTCTCCAAGGTCTAATAATACTGCTAGAGGGAGTATTATGATAATCACATTCCCCATTTCATCTGCTATCATCTCTAATGTCTATAATCAATCTACTCTAAATCACGTGGTTGAATAAACAGTCGAGAAAATGGACAAAATAGGAAGGCGTTTGTTGTATTATTTGTTGAGGAAAATGGACATAGGTACATAAAAGGTTAGCTTAGAACGAATTCGTCTCACGTACCTACACTTGGTTGTTAAGGAGTCGTGTTTTTGCACGATTTTGTAGGTATTTACGGGATTAAAGCTATTGTACGTTTTTAGGGCACCACGAAATTGACATTTGTGTCGATTCTGTTGTTCACAAACTAAAGGACAATGCCGTGGGACCGTACCAACTTGCGAGGGAGCGCGTCACAACCAAATATGGGTCATAAAATTACTTCTATTTTTATTACCGACTTCAATAGGGCTTCCAAACAAATATACAAAATTTTATAGACGTAGGTATCTATGTATGTATGTTTGTCCACGTATTGTTTGTCCACGTATTTCTCCGCAACTATTAATCGGATCGCGACCAATTTTTTTTATTGGCTTACATTTACTTTAACTTAGGGAAGAGTGCAAGTTTTATCAAAATCGATTCAGGAATTTTTAAGATATGGACTAATACGTGTAAGTGTCACGGCCTGGCTCATTGATATGAGCTACGGGTGTAGTGTCAAAAGGAAAACATCTCAAAACCTTGGTTAAATTCTAGTGCAATATTTACAAAAAAACTATTACCTACTTATTACAAACAAATATTCCAGTTTTTACTTAAAACTAAAAATTACAAATTTAAAAAAGTAATTTTAATAAAAAAATATTAAATCGACTTCTAAAAGAAATTAACTCAAAATTATGAAATAACTTTAATTTCGGAAGTCGGTAGCAAAAAACTGAAACTAAAATACAAGTCCCAAGACACGGATTTCGTACACAAAAATAAAAGTATTTTTGTTTACTTTTGTACGTATTTTCTCAAGTCAATCAGTCAAGTGCACATTCGGAAATGAAGTGCAATGCACTTCATTTCCGAATGTTGCTACTACATAAAAAATAAAGGTACCTACCAACAAACATTTAAATGAAGAAGATAATTTATAACTAATTAATAATTTATAAAAAATAAAAAGATAAGTAATTTATGACTAACGGTCGGATTTGAATAATTATTTTTGCATTTGATAGCCCAATTCTGGAGGAAGGCCATAGAATCACGCTAGGACCCTTTGGAGCCGACCAAAAAGGAAAAAAAAGTCAGAAAGAACGCTAAGCGAAAACGGGGGAACAAGAAACTTCACGCGGACGAAGTCGTGGGCAGATCAGAAGCTAGTAAATAATATAGGATGTGAGAACGGTCGCGTTTTTGGGAGATAGAAAAATACTTGTAACAAATGTGTTAATAGGTACATGTTGTTTTTCTTCCTTTGTTTTTTGTGGATATTGTGTGAGTCAGATGGTGTGCGAATGAGCAGGAGAGGTATAGATCCCGGGGAGAGGCTGGGTTACTGATGTGTGTTAGATATTGACGTGTTTACCGGGATAAAGAAAAAATACCGTAGCAGAAGCTATAAGATGCCCATTTGTCGATTGCTTGGGTTTACTTTATCTATAAATCTTTATAAGAGCAGATTCCAATACTCAGATTCTATAAAAGTCAAATCATTTACAAGAAAACAGAATTTTAGTTGCCTCTTCGATATCATAGTTTCGTTTATAATAAAATAGGTATATTATCGATTGTATAATGAGACACTGTAACCAAAGTACGTATTGCAAAATAATCCTATTATAAAGTTCAAGTCTGTTTATTTTCACAAATAGGTATTGCTGAAGAATTCTATTAAAACTTTTACTAGAATATTGTTGTACGTAAGCACAGAAATAACATTTTGTTCCCTGTAACAGGATTGGAAGAATAAACTGAACTTTGCATAGAGACTTCAGCCGATGAAACTCGTAAAAAAAGTAATTTAAAAAAATTAAACCGACTTCAAAAAGAAATCAATTCAAAATTATGAAATAACTTTAATTTCGGAAGTTGGTGTCTTGGGATCTGTATTTTAGTTTTTTGTCAATTACTTTTTATTTCGTAATTTTTAGTTTTTGCACTAGAATTTGACCAAGGTTTTGAGATGTTTTCCCTTTGACACTACACCCGTAGCTCGTATCAATACGCCAGGCCGTCACACTTACACGTATTAGTCCATATCTTGAAAATTACTGAACCGATTTTGATGAAACTTGCACTGTTCCCTAAGTTGAAGTAAATGTAAGCTAATACAAAAAAAATGGTCACGATTCGATTAATAGTTGCTGAGAAATGCGTGGACAAACATACATACATACATACATACATACATACATACATACTTACATACATACATACGTAAATGAAATTTTGTATATTTGTTTGGAAGCCTTAGTAGATTGTCATATGTGAATATAATGCAATTCCAATAATATTACATACATACGTATCGAATTGATAACCTCCTTTTTTTTGAAGTCGGTAAAAACGGGAGTCGCTCGCGTAAAATCGAAAGTCATCAGACATTCCATATCCGATTTCCGGACGGCGGAAATTTGTACTATAATCATTTGTGCGGTGCCGCATGCCTCGATTGCATTTCTGTAGTCCGGTCGTACCTACACATGGTTATATGTATAGAGGAAAGGATGGTAATGTGGAATACCATTTTGTTTCAGACCTGCAACTTTATTTCCGTGATTTCTTTTTTTTTTTCATTCACCACATCGGTTATTCCAAATTAGCAACAAGACGTGGTTGGACATAACCTAAATTTATGTATTTACAAATTGTTGATATCAATGCCAATATATATGCAAAATTAATTATCTATTTTACACTACACATAAAGCTAAACAGCACAATCGTAAAGAAATTTAGCGATAGGAATTGGTACGTACGTACACGTACCTCAAAAACTTTCTCACGCGCTGTTCCACGTTTTAATCTCCGGTCGCCATCTTAGTAAAATGACAGACTATCCGTGTAAACATATCGATAGATGAAGCTATTTGTGAACATTTTATGATCCGTAATATGAGATGGCGCTTTTCATTTTTGTGAAACACTGATATCCCAAATTAACAACAGTATTCCACAATACCATCCTTTCCTCTACCAACCCCCGACCGCGTCCGAAACCGCTTCGGAATTCCTGATCGCGATCCGAGAGCTAATTTCCTATGAATATGTATGGGCGAAAATTAGTATCCAATTTATTTATTTTTAAATGGGAATTTGGACAACAATATGTATGTAGATTGAATATGGGAATAAAATGGTTCGTCAAATCTAAGGGCGAACTTAGCCAATGAAACTGAATGCTAGGTTATTAGCATTAAAATGCACAACTTCTATATCTATACATATAATAAAACAGTAGAAAAACTGTGTCTGTACATTGAAAATATTTAAAAAAAAAAAATGGGGGGGGGTTTAGAAACAGTAATAGGGTACGAATCCGAAAAAAAAATTCTGTCTGTTTGTCTGTTTGTCTGTTTGTTTGTACACGCTAATCTTCGGAACTACTGGAAGGATTTGAATGATTTTTGTTTTGTTGTATAGGTATTATGTCTGGGCAACATATAGGCTATAATTTATCTTGGAAACTTGAACACCTGATGCAGAACCGCAACAGACCAGCTAAACTATAAGAGATACAAAAATGGTACCATAGCAAAAATTGTTCCACGTGATGAGCATTTTCTGCCGAGAGAATAAATTTGAAGATCTGGAACACCTGATGAGGAACTCCAAGAGCCCAGCTACACCATAACATATATAGGAATGACGTCTTAGCAAAAGTTGTTCGGTCTGACGGGCATTTCCTGTTGACTTATAAAAAAACTGGCCAACACGAAGGGTTCCGTACCACAATGCAAAAACGCCGAAAAAAACACGTTTGTTGTATGGGAGCCCCCCTTAAATATTTATTTTATTTTGTTTTTAGTAGTTGTTGTTATAGCGGCAACAGAAATACATCATCTGTGAAAATTTCAACTGTCTAACTACCGCGGTTCTTGAGATACAGCCTGGCGACAGACGGCAAAAACGCCGAAAAAAAACACGTTTTTTTGTACGGGAGCCCCCCTTAAATATTTATTTTATTTTGTTTTTAGTATTTGTTGTTATAGCGGTAACAGAAATACACCATCTGTGAAAATTTCAACTGTCTAGCTACCGCGGTTCTTGAGATACAGCCTGGCGACAGACAGACGGCAAAAACGCCGAAAAAAACACGTTTTTTTGTATGGGAGCCCCCTTAAATATTTGTTTTATTTTGTTTTTAGTATTTGTTGTTATAGCGGCAACAGAAATACATCATCTGTGAAAATTTCAACTGTCTAACTACCGCGGTTCTTGAGATACAGCCTGGTGACAGACAGACGGCAAAAACGACGAAAAAAACACGTTTGTTGTATGGGAGCCCCCCTTAAATATTTATTTTATTTTGTTATTAGTATTTGTTGTTATAGCTGCAACAGAAATACATCATCTGTGAAAATTTCAACTGTGTAGCTACCGCGGTTCTTGAGATACAGCCTGGCGACAGAAAGACGGCAAAAACGCCGAAAAAAACACGTTTTTTTGTACGGGAGCCCCCCTTAAATATTTATTTTATTTTGTTTTTAGTAATTGTTGTTATAGCGGCAACAGAAATACACCATCTGTGAAAATTTCAACTGTCTAGCTACCGCGGTTCTGGAGATACAGCCTGGCGACAGACAGACGGCAAAAACGCCGAAAAAAACACGTTTTTTTGTATGGGAGCCCCCTTAAATATTTATTTTATTTTGTTTTTAGTATTTGTTGTTATAGCGGCAACAGAAATACATCATCTGTGAAAATTTCAACTGTCTAACTACCGCGGTTCTTGAGATACAGCCTGGTGACAGACAGACGGCAAAAACGCCGAAAAAAACACGTTTGTTGTGTGGAAGCCCCCCTTAAATATTTATTTTATTTTGTTTTTAGTATTTGTTGTTATAGCGGCAACAGAAATACATCATCTGTGAAAATTTCAACTGTCTAGCTACCGCGGTTCTTGAGATACAGCCTGGCGACAGACAGACGGCAAAAACGCCGAAAAAAACACGTTTTTTTGTACGGGAGCCCCCCTTAAATATTTATTTTATTTTGTTTTTAGTATTTGTTGTTATAGCGGCAACAGAAATACACCATCTGTGAAAATTTCAACTGTCTAGCTACCGCGGTTCTTGAGATACAGCCTGGCGACAGACAGACGGCAAAAACGCCGAAAAAAACACGTTTTTTTGTACGGGAGCCCCCCTTAAATATTTATTTTATTTTGTTTTTAGTATTTGTTGTTATAGCGGCAACAGAAATACATCATCTGTGAAAATTTCAACTGTCTAGCTACCGCGGTTCTTGAGATACAGCCTGGTGACAGACAGACGGACGGACGGACGGACGGACAGCGAAGTCTTAGTAATAGGGTTCCGTTTTTACCCTTTGGGTACGGAACCCTAAAAATCGAAGATCAGAAACATCTGATGTGGAAATCAAAACTATCACTAATTTCACCTCCACGCGGTGAAGGCGGTAACAGTTTAGGACTGATTTTCGATGACGATGGTATATCATTGAAAATTTGACTCTACTGGCCAAAAGTCCCATTTTTTTTTAACGTGAATAAATGATCATGCGTTCTGCACTACCACGGGGAGATAGTACAGTTACGTGGGACTCTAACCCACTAAAACTCCACGGTGTCCTCCTCTGCCGCTTACAGCGGGAATATGGGCACGCGTTAGCACTCATCCGTGAACCCGCCGCGGCTGTCCGTCACCGGACCCTCCTCTGGGGTGTACTCCCCATCACCGGCGCACCAGAACACATAGCACGCCGTGACGACCCCAGGGACCAAACCAGCACATGGGCGCCAGACGACCCCGTGTCTGGGCACCCTTGGTAGGGGAGCAGTCACTTAGATTTTAATTGATCAGGTATCTTCTTCACAATAAAACTATAACCATGCCTAGAAAAAGGTCAAATCTTTTCCAATGTTCCAAAGGAGCTAAAAGATTGCGGATCATAAGAACCCAAGAATCTACCGAAGAGCGTCAGGAGAGACTTGATGCTGTTCGAGAACATCAGGCTGCAACTCGCTCCGTGGAAACCTCTTCGGATCGCGAAGCGCGCCTGCATTCTCAGCGCATTTACGCATCTACATCCAGATCTCTAGAGACCAGTGAAGAATATGATGCGCGACTGACCGCTGATCGTGAACGTCATGCATTGTCTCGCGAGTCGGAGACGTTGACGGATAGAGAATTGCGCTTGAGTTCTCAGCATATCTACGCATCTGCTTCTAGGTCTCTAGAGACAAGTGTGGAACGTGATGCGCGACTGTCCGCTGATCGTGAGCGACATGCATTGTCTCGCGAATCGGAAACGTTTACCGATACAGAATCACGCTTGAGTTCTCAGCGTATTCGCACATCTACTAACAGGTCTTTTGAAACAAGTGATGAACTTGAGATTATCATACATTGTCCCGAACACGCACACAACAAAATACTCATAATCAGTTAGAAAGTGAGAAAGAAAGAATTGCTGGAGTACGGCATGAAGAGACAGATTAAGAAGAGCGCAACGAACGTTTGAATTCTGATCGACTTCGACATTCTCTGAACAGAATGTCGATATCATCTGAAGAATCGGATGTGTCTCAAGATATAGCCGTAGGGCATGGCGACCTTCCTTGGGTTGATAAGGAACGGAGTGCATTTACGTATACTCCTATGATTGACTACGCCACATATTCCGCCATCGGAGGTATGGTTCAAAATTGTACTTTTTGTGAAGCTGTTAAATGGCAAAAAGAAACAAACGGTATGTGTTGCTCAGGTGGGAAAGTACATATTAAAATATTACAAAATCCTCCAGAAATATTAAGATCACTGCTAATCGGTGACCATCCACAGTCAAAACATTTCTTGGATAACATACGTTCGTACAATAATGCCTTTCAAATGACATCTTTTGGTGCAGAACAGATTTCAGAAGGCCCATTTATGCCAACATTCAAAGTGCAAGGCCAAGTTTACCACCTTATTGGTTCATTATTGCCTGAAAATGACGTCTCGAATCGTCTCGCGCATCCCGTTGTTTTTCAGTCCCTGGGCTCTTAGAATTCGACATCAGACGTTTCAGATCTCCGATTTTGACGACCCCGTTGTCGCTGGCATAAGCAACAGGATCCGCGTACGAAGTCGCGGGCAGAAGCTAGTCCTAAATAAAAAGTTAAAAATTTATTCGTGCCCTAAGTACCAATGCAAAAACTTACTTAGGGATTATCTTCAAACACGAAGTTATGATAACACTGAGGATCTTCTACTGGGTAATTTACAATGAAAATGAACTACATAAATCTAATTTTAACCATAAACGGATATGCACTGACTACACCCCACTATTCTCACTACACCCACCCTACACCTGCTCACTACATTCACACACACACATCCTACACTTAGTCACTACACACACACTCAGACCTTACAATAATTCACCACTTCACACAGTTAAACGTCTTTCTTTTGTGTTTCCCTTACATAAATTATATCCTGTTTTCTTTTACACCATTTGCTTATTGTTGAAACGTCCCGTTTTAGTATAATATGGCTTTGTTTGTAACGAAGAATCACAGACTCCTAAGACACAGGCACCTACACCTAGTTTAGGAGTCAGAGTATTATCATTATTGTGACCTAGTTATAAGCCTTTACGCTCTCGTGTTTTTGGATATTGTAATGAAATGGCTTTTGGTGAAATAAATAATTTATTATTATTAGACAGAAAGCGTCTTCAATTTATAATATTTACCTATATTTAGGTGCTATCAAAATTTTATAATTTGATGAAGTCGAAGTCGGTGAAGAAAATAATTGGATGAAGTCCAGATTACGGATGACTTTAATTTCTAAACCTTTCAAAATATTACATGATAAGTCAAATACATACGAGGGGCCCGTGGCTAAATAATAACAGCCGCACAGGTCGATCGATTAGGTTAAGCTACGCTTGCCGCGGTTGGTCTGTGGATGGGTGACCATCTTCACATACCATGACGCCTCCGTGCCTCGGAAGACTTTCGGGCTTCTGACTACCCGTAACGACTGTCAAAGATCCACGAATGACAGCCGGGACCAACGGCTTAACGAACTTTCCGAGGCACGGAGGGGTCTCGATATGTAGTTAATGGTCACCCATCCACGGACCGACCGCGGCAATCGTAGCTTAACCTTTGATCGGGCCGTGCGGCTATAATTATATAGACACGAGCTCCTCGTATGTATGTGACTAATCATGTAACATGTTGCAAGGTTTAGAAATTAAAGTCAACCGTAATCTGGACTTCGTCAAATTATCCGAAAATCCGCTTAACAGCACTGAGCTAGTGTGGTGAATATTCTTCGCTCTTTCTCTATGAGTAGAGTATTTTGCCTTGCTTCTAAACAGTTACATCGCAGTATATTTAGATATCGATTAATCCGAAACTGACCTACAAATCGCAGACCACAATATATATAAATACGACTATGATGGTTATAGACCGACCGCTTAACTGAGACGTTGCCTGAGGTAGCAGCGCGGTGCGGGAGGGGTGTGGTGACGTGATGCGAGACCTCAGTGATTCGTCAACTTGTGACAACTATTACCCCTCCCGCACCACGCCGCTACCTCAGGCAGCGTATCAGTTAAGCGGTCGGCCTATAGTAATCTGAGCTTTCAAAGACTGTCCATTATCCTATAATAATGGACAGCCTTCACATAATAATGATAATAATAGCCTCCCGACCTCTCGACCGATTTCGGTCACGATGGCCAATCTTAACGGAGATTAGCCAGATACGCAGGAGATATTATAGTGCACAAGTGTGTGCGTAAACGCAGGTGCACTCTCTGTTCCTTTACTCTCATAGTCCGATGGGACGGCAATCCGACACGACCGGGGAGAGATCAGGCGCAGGACCAACGGCTTTACGTGCTTTCCAAGGCACGGGAGTATTAAACCGCCAACTTCTAAACTCCTGACTGTTACTAAGAAATTCCTAATGGAAAACCCAATAACACTTTGTCCGACCTGGGAATCGAACCCAGGACCCTACGCTCAGCAGTCGCGCTTGCAACCATGAGACCAACGAGGCAGCCTACACATAGGTACCACATACACAGATCATACAGGATGTTACTACATCCTGCAAGACAAAGACATTAAATTCGTCGGATATGGTAGGTACAAAGTTGGTTACTAAGTATTATAGTTATGTAGAGGACACATCCGCCGCTAGAAGCGGCAGGTACACGTGGGTGTTAAAACAATACAAAACACTTGACTATGGAAATAAAGATACATTTACAACCTATAACGTATACAATATCAAATAATAATTCACAACAACTATGCAACTAAGGGCTGATTTTTCCAACGACAGATAATTTTATCCGAGGAATAGTATTGAATTTTTGACAGTTTTTCCATATAAAATCTGTCAGACGTCAATTTTATTCAACGAATAAAATTTATCTGTCTGTCTGTAAAGATGGTCACCCATCCACGGACCAATCGTGGCAAATCGATCGAACCGTGCGGCTGTTATTTCTTAGCCACAAGCCCCTCCTTCGTTCTAATATGATAATAATAATAATAATCTCCCCACCGCCGTATCTCTACGTTGACGTCGTGGTGGGGCTTGCGCGCTCCGAACTCTAGGCCTGTGCCGGAAGAGTTTACTTTGCCGGAACAGGTCTAATGTGAGGAGCCAGACCAAGAGGGACACAGAAACCCGCAGGGCAGCATGTGGCGAGCTGTTGGGCAGTAGCGACCCCACGGACCCTATCTCCCGGGAGAAGTCTTGTTCCTTACCTATGGCTTGCCTTTATTGGCCGGCTGGAGTGAACAATGACGAGGAACAGAGCTCCCACCTCATTCTTGCCTTTATTGGCCGGCTTGAGTGGAGATTCGCAAGAGCAAACGTGCTCGGAGGAAGGAAGTATTCCAGTAAGATGCTGGTAGGGATCTTGACCGTACTTCCGGGATTGTCCTGATAGCCGTGGAATACCTCTCCACTCCTCATAAGCACCTCAGGACGTGTTGCCCCCTTGTCGCTACGTCACTATGTGCTAGCGGCCGTTTTCGGGGGCCCATTATTGAGTGTGCAAGTCACCCCCTGCTATTTTATCTGTGTATATATAAAGCATTGATCAGGCAGGGGTCATAGTTTTACCATAGTTCCTGGAAACCGGTCCACTTTAGCCACCCAAACCAATAGTCCAACATTTTATTTTTCCATATCCTGCAATAGTCCTACACCAACCGGGGGTTATCCTTGGGTGCACTTGCATAGTGCATACAGGGATAATCGCCGGTTGGTGCCTCATTTCATTGAAAATCTCTAATGGGCCTCTGCGAGTTGGCTTCGGCCCCTCGTACGCCTTCCAAAGGACCGGGACCCCATGATCCCGAGATATGTTAAAATTATAAAAAAAATAATAATCTAATCTCTTATATGAGGAGCAGTGGTGTCCCAGCTTACGAGTTGTAGGTCGTAGGTTCGAACCCAGACAGGCGCTTTAATTTGTGTAAATTATTTCATCACCACTGCTCTCGAAACGGTGAAGGAAAACATCGTGAGGAAATCGGCATGTCCTAGAACCAAAAATTCGAAGACATGTGACATCTGCCAATCCGCACTGGGCCCGCGTGGTTAATTACGGCCCACTCCCTCTCACCGAGAGGAGGCCTGTGTCTCAGCAGTGGGAGCATTATAGGCTGATTATGTATATCTATAACTGCATTTAAATACTCGCACGATTTCCGTACTGTTGCATGCACCCGTATGCTCAATGTTTTGAAGTTACACTACCGTAACAGCGAATTTTCACACCAAAAAAAAAAAAAATAAAAAAAAAAGGTCCCGACGAATTGAGAACCTCCTCCTTTTTGAAGTCGGTTAAAAATAAAAGTCGTTTAACAGCAACATTTTTGTACAAAGTTACTTATTGTTTGGATGTACAGAACGCGTAGATGACGGCTTCGTGAAGGGTCTTGTTACAACCTGTATTGTATAATTATGATGGTTAGTTATCTGAGCTTTCAAAGTCAGTCCATTGTCATAGCTACATCCTTATATAAACCCGTCCTGTATAACTCCACATCAATATTAATTTAACTAAACAAAGATTCTTCAACACAATAGTAGATCATTTTCGTTTTATTATATGCGTGGGTTTTATGATAAACTTTAGCAGAAATGAGATACTTTAACTCTTTATTCACGTACCCTTATTAAAATACTTCATAAGTGTGGTTTTTAGTGGCAAGCCAATAGCTTAACTGGTACTTTAGAGATCCTTGAATGTTGAGAAAGTGGAGTATAATAATCGTTTATGATGGTACTAGGTTCTGCCTGCGACTTCAGACTGTAATTTCTTGAGTCGCGGGCAAACACTTTTAATATTATAGAGTAGAAACAAAAGGACATCATTCAAGTGTCGACTATTTTGAGTTATTCCGGTCTGATCCCCTGAACCCCCCCCTCCACCTCTTCGATCCCCTGCTAGTTCCTCTTCTGTTTTATATACCCAGAAATTAAAGAGCCGGCTAGAAAAAAAGTACTGTTTTCATATGGGAAATAACATTTTGAATATTTTTTACTATTATAGCGGTAGTCTGAAATTAACCCCCCGGCTGCTTTTTGAGATTAAAAATGCAAATAATCATATTTTGATTTTATAACAAGTGTTTTAAGCATAGCATTAAAAAAATACCAACTTTTAATTGAGTTTAACATCCTGAACATGTTAATATGATTTGTGGCATTTTCAATCTCAAATAGCAGCCCGGGGGTTAATGGTAGACTATCGTTGTAATGGAAAAAAACTGCTCAAGAGGTCATCTCCCATAAGACAGCAGTTTTTTTTCTGGCCGTCCCTTTAATTTTTCTGGCCGTCACTTTAATTTTTCTGGCCGTCACTTTAATTTTTCTGGCCGTCACTTTAATTTTTTTGGCCGTCACTTTAATTTTTCTGTCCGTCACTTTAATTTTTGGGTACGAAATGAATGATGTTCTTTTGTGAGTTTGTATGTTTTTGTGGCGGTTAACTTCGCAACTACTGTCTTATCCGATCCGATCAATAATAAGATGCTACAGTATTGCCGAGTGTCGTGTTCACGGGGGCGTTCCGGAATTGGTATTTTAAGAGGGACCGGGACCACCCCTATGTGCTGATGGTGATCACCGGGGTGGTTTTAGTGAGATAAAATCCCACACTCCCCGACCTGCCTCCCCGGAAGTCGGGACAACAAAAAAAAAGGTTATATTTTATGTTAAAACTAGCTGCCCCGGCGAACTTTGTACCGCTATCGAAATCAGTCAATCCCTTCTTGATATAATCATAAAAAAGCCGTTCCATACAAAATGTATGAGACTACTTAATGATTTTATTTGTGAATTTTTTCCATAAGTATTTTAATAGTTATTCTGCTAGGGACGGAGATAAATCCAACAAACCAAAGATAATAAATGGTGTAACTAACCCGACTTTGTTTTATACATATGGCAAGAGGAAAACGCAGACGAAGTCGCGGACAGACGCTAGTAGTGGTTAAAATTAGACCGTCAGTAACGTAAAACTGTTTCGTATTTAACGCAAGGCATAAAACACCCCCTCCCTACCTGGCGAGGTCGTAAAAGGGGATAACAAAAGGAGGATAGAATGGTAGCGTCATCCTGTCTGCTTATTATAATAAACTGTAAGCTCCAATCGTGTGGAAAGCATGGCATTTATATGGCAATTTGTATAAATATGGCAATTTGTATATATATGGCAATTTCTCGTAGCGGGCGATGGCAGGTCAATGTACCAACAGGAGAAAACGTAATTTCAGTTTGTGAAAATATTTCTTCTCCCGACAGCTCGAATTGTAACAACAACAACTAGCGACCTACCCCTGCTTCGCACGCTTTTTACGACTTTACAAACATCGAGATTCACATAAACCTTCCAGTATAAATAGAATAGAAAATATTTATTGTCCAGGTAATACAGTAGATTTATAATATTAGTGTGCTAGTATGGATACCTGGCGGCTCGCGAAGTCTATCTGTAAGCTTCCTATTCAATTCAAGCTATCCCAGTTACTGAAAGCAAATCCGCTTTCAAATCTCATTTCAGCCGTTTTAATTGGTTGCCCAAATTAATCACATACGAACTGACAACTGTTATAATTGAACGGGCTTTCAGCAAGACGGGGTAAAATAGGATCTGAATAATCTTGCGGGCTGAGGGTCGTAGGTCAGAAACAGTATATATTATTTTGTTGAAACTATCTTAGAGGCTGATTGATGGATGATAATGTTTATGAGGGGCCCGTGGCTAAATACTATCAGCCGCACCGGTCGATCGATCAGGTTAAGCTACGCTTGCCGCGGTTGGTCTGTGGATGGGTGACCATCTTTACATACCAAGACCCCTCCGTGCCTCGGAAAGCACGTTAAGCCGTTGGTCCCGGCTGTCATTTGTGGATCTTTGATTGTCGTTTACGGGTAGTCAGAAGCCCGAAAGTCTGACAACCAGTCTTACCAAGGGGTATCGTATTACCCAGTAACTGGGTTGTGGAGGTCAGATAGGCAGAAATACTGGTATTCAGCTGCATCATGGTTGGGAACCCTTCTCGTAATTTAAAACGTTCAAAATGTAGTCGCAGTCTCATCTAGGCGGTAAACAAAATAATTATGTCAAAAGCTTGTCAAAAATGTAGGGAAATTAGAGGTATTTTTGACAGAAGGAGACAGATCAGACTGGGAACGTTCTTAAAATTACAAGAATTGCTCCATAGAACGTACAATCACCCTTATAATATTGTCCTATCGATTTTATTTTTTTCAATATTCGGTGAAAAAGGTTTTACATTTCATGTTTTTTTTTTTTTATAAAGTGGGCTGTATCTCATGAACCGTAACAGGTAGACAGAGAGTTGAAATTCACAGAGTGTGTATTTATATTGTCGCTATAACAACAAATAATAAAAATAAAATACTCGGATAATAAAGTTAAACATTTAAGGGCTCTCCATTCAAGAAACGTGTTTTTTCGGTGTTTTATGCCTTGTGGTACGGTCTACGTGCGCAAGTCCGACTCTTACTCACACCAAAAGAGCGTCGAAGCCAAAGAGTAAAGTAACTATATAGGAAGTCGAAGCGCGGCGAAGCGGAACGCAGTTTCAGTGTCATATAAATTTTAACTTTATTTTCATTACTATAATACTTATTATCGCATGAGAAATTCGAACGAGTCGCGCGGATGCCAGCGGCGCCGCTGGAATTCCGGCGAATTGCCTTCTCTACCGAGCGGTTGCGATAATAAGTATTATAGTAATGAAAATAAAGTTAAAATTCATATGACACTGAAACTGCGCTCCGCTTCGACGCTCTTTTGGTGTGATTTGAGCCTTAGTTGGCCGTTTTTTATTATGCTACTATACGCCCGCACGTCTGCTAGTGTGTAAATTAATCTTGAATTTACAACGTGAAAATGCCCTGCTTACGTAAACTATTTACATTCAAGATCACTCTAGACTATTTTGTTTACCTCTAGAAATCGACTTGCAGTACTTATTTGCAAATATTCCCGGTCAGTAACACCTACGGAACGAACCTATCGATTGATGTCATAATGAAATAATATGTAAGTAAATAACAACTTATACCTACCTAATATATACTTATAATAAATCTGTAAGAGTAAAAATTCTGTACATTGAAAATATCAAAAAAATAAATGGCAGGGGGTGTTACTAGACCGAAACCGAACCCAAAAATTTTTTGTCTGTCTGTCTGTTTGTTCAGACATCACGCAAAAACTACCGGTTCGATTACGATGAAACTTGGTATAATTATTCTTTAATATCCTGGGCACTGGGTACTTTTTATCCCAGAAAAGTATCTATGCATATAAATATTTCAGTCTTGACTGATTGACTAATATATCAACGCACAGCCTAAACCGCGGGTCCTAGAGACATGAAATTTGGAGGGTGTGTTATTTGTGAAGAGTAGGTATCCACTAAGAAAGGGTTTTTCGAAATTCCACCCCTAAGAGGGTGAATGAGGGGAGGTTGAAATTTCACGCGGACGAATTCGCGGGCAGAAGCTAGTGAATAAATAAAAATACAAAACTACTTATATCCTAACTTATCCAAAACTATTTACAAACTAAAAATAAAGCGTCAAAAAATTCATCCGCATTGCTGTTGACTGGTAATGTACCCAATAATAATTATAATCGCCATTTATTAACTTACTAGCTTAGAGGTATGTCGATAAAAACTATCCTATCTCCTTCCCCGGGATGCAATCTATCTCTCTGCCAAATTATCGAAATCCGTTTAGTGGTTTAGGCGTGAAAAGGTAACATACAGACAGACAGACAGACAGAGTTACTTTCGAATTTATAATATTAGTATGGACTTTTGAAAGAAATCGAATGTTTCCGTTAGTCAAACTTGGTGGCGACAATATTTAAGGTACAGACGTCAGCAGCGCATCAAGGTACTACAATCTGTCTAATTTCATTAATAGATTTTCAACTTTATCGCTAAAGCATAAGGTTCAAAGTTGATTGGGAAAATTTGACAGTTTCGGGTAGCTTTATGTGCTGGCGTCTGTACTTCCCATCTGGGGCCCGCTTCAACTTTTCAGCCTGTTTATAATTAAGTCCATATTAAAAAATATATATTAATATTAATTAGGGTTCCGTACCAAAATGGTAAAACGGAACCCGGTGAGACTGAGTCTGTCTGTCTGTCTGTCACAGCTGGATATCTCAAGAACTACTAATGCTATCAAGTTGAAATTTGGAATAGATTTAGATGACGTTTGCCCAACTATTTTGCAGCTCAACTCAAGACTTAAGGAGCTCAACGATTCGACGATCAATACCAAAGAAAGGACATTTGGGTAGGCCACATAAATTACTCAAACTGCCAGACCATGAAAAAATTAACAGAACAGAGAGAATAATAAACAAATATAAAATGAATAAAATGACCCACATCGTTTTCACATTCACAATAAATAAAATAATATAATACTTTACAAAGTAAGCAAATGTCATTGTTTATAAAAAAATAATTAATGTCAATGTGTATATAACAAAAAAAAAAACATTCAAAATGCAGAAAAAATATAGAAGTTTATGTAAAGATTACAGGTAAAATAAAACGAAGTCTCTAAATAGCACACTTTTTCAGAAATCATCAACAAAAGTTACATTACTTCCACTATGGGTCAAGAGATGGCGCTGACATAAAACTGCAATATTCAACACCGCAGTGCACAGTGTTAAAATTCTCTGACGAATATAGGCCTCGCCGATGAAAAATTAAAAATATGATGGTACGGAACCCTCAGTGCGCGAGTCCGACTCGCTCTTGAACGGTTTTTTTTAATATTAATAAAATAGAAATATTAATTTAAAAATTAAGAAATATTTCTTTCCTTCACCAGTACTTGTTACCCACATGCTGGACAGTTGTATTCTCCCGTGAGATCCATATACCTAAAATGTAAAAGATAACAATATTGGAAAAGGTTCTGGTGATTGTACAGTATTTTTAGCTCACGAAGAACGCGCTGTTTACTTGTGGTAACCAAGTGTACAAACGCGATGTTAATGTGTGGGTGAGAACGAGTAGCGATAACACACGCGTGTCGCTGCGTGAGAAAAAAATACTATACAGTTTAACAAGAATAGAGTCTTTTATGACTTCATTTATTTCCTGATATTGATTGCCAGGGCAATTTAAGAGCTAGCCAGCTTTTAGGTAAGTATGTAATAGTTTTTTCTTTCAACTACGTAGTAATGATATCATTAATCACTGCAAAACCGATCATAAAGGACGTATTTTTTGCTTAGAAACAAATCAGTGCAGAAATGTTATATGAAATCTCAATATAAGCTGCAAATGAAATTGTTAATAACCTTTTGCCTCAAAAGTCGCGGGATAAATATTTAAAAGCTTATGATATCTTTGTTTTCATTAACATGAGTTTTTATTTTGAGTAGGTATATTTTATCACGGTAGGTAGATTGGTAGTTGAAACAAAAGTAGATTATGCACCTTACTAAAGTGAGTAATTAATGCACTCGTGTTAATTTAGTGCCCTCGTTTGCGCTCGGCACCAACATAACACTCTTGCATTAACAACTCACTTTGCGCTCGATGCAATAATCTACTATTAACAGACAATGACATGTTCGAAAAGTGTCATTATTGCACCGAAAATGCTTTTTAAAATGATGACCTTTTTTATTGATGCTCCTAGTTCATATCGTACTCAGCATTTACGCACACTACAAATCCCTTAATTATTATTTTGAAAATGATTTCTTAAGTAACAGTGCGATAACTTGCGCGTTCAGTCTTGAAATTTCGTTCGCAATCTCGGCCAATACGGTCGTGATCTCGAACGAGATTGTTTTGCCACGAGATTGAATCTCGAAAAATGGTGCTTGATCTCACTAGGTCCGAAATCTCCCAAGATGAAGATTCCCTAGTGGCGAGCGACATTAAAATATAAACAGGTGTATGAAAGTTTTTTTCTACTTACTGGTCGCAGGTAACGCAACGTGCTCTCAGATAAACTAAATCTGCTGGGCAAATGCAAGCATTTATAAAAAACCCTCTCTTAACCCGTGTCATAGCTGAAACTTCTAGTTGATCAGGTGCTGAGTTGTTAACCGGTTGCGCCGAACACAACGCGATCAGAAACGCGACAATCAGAACAAAGAACTTCATGACGACACGTGCTTTCTACCAGACTAATGTCAGCGAAATGTAATGAACGTCAAATAACACGTAATTTATAGTGGGTATTTTATAGAGTGACACAATCTTATATATATAAAATGGTAAACTGACTGATTGTTGATATATCAACGCACAGTCTAAACCGCTGCTCCTAGAGACATGAAATTTGGAGGGTGTGTTCTTTGTGAAGAGTAGGTATCCACTAAGAAAGGATTTTTCGAAATTCCACCCCTAAGAGGGTGAAATTTCATGCGGACGAAGTCGCGGGCAGAAGCTAGTAGCACATAATAGGAATGATTAAGTCCTATTCAGTAACTTACGCAGTAATTGCTTATGACGTCAACGAAGGCGACTGTATCCCCTTTGACTTATAAGGTAAATTGAGAATTTATTACGATAAATATTTCGCCTATTTGCCTCTTTACTTATGTGAATATCAACAAAAAATCGTTAAAGTTTACGGGTACGTAGGTGAAATACATTTAATTGAATGTGGTATAATAATTACTAAACTATTGTCCAAAACTTACCAACATGGGATCCCGCGGGCTTGCGGCTTAAAAACATGAAAAAACCCGCATTCAAAGTGTTCAAACTGATGCTTTTATGAAAACCAATATGGCGCCGTGTCTCATAATTCCCGCAGGAGTAAAACCAAATGAGATAATCAACTTTTGACTCTAACGAATTCACGAAGCGTATTTAATAATTTATACAAGAATGAATGTGGCCGATAATGTCACATTTTCGCACTGATATTAAGTACATTGGAACGTGGAAAAGTTGGGATTTTTGTTCATGAGAGGCTGGACGGCTGGGAATTTGTGTGTGTAATCTTTAGACCTTATGGGTGAAGTTCTTCAGAAAGGTCAGCGACGCTCGCAACCAGCGTGTGTGTATGACCAGAGGGGCAATTCTCGTAATTTAAGAACGTTCACAGTCTAATCTCAGTCTCATTCTTTCAAAAATAAACCTCTTATTTCCCTACCTTTTGACAAGTTTTTGACGTTTGTTTGTCGCCGAGATGAGACTGCGACTAGATTTTCAAGTTACGAGAATTGGCCTTCTGATTCATGAATGTTAACGAGTCAAAAGGTGTAGCGTCATCGTAGCAGGCGGCGTTCTGCCGGTCGATTCTGTAAAAATCTCACCGTGAAAACTTAGGTGAAGTGAGTTTGTTTTTGCTTGGAATTGACACTATTGACAGCTCACTCCATGCTCACTTCACCTAAGTTTTCACGGTGAGATTTTTACAGAATAGCACAGCTGTAGTTTAGTTAAGTAAATGATGTAAATAAATACGTCTTGTTTTACAAAAAATCAAGGTTATTAGATAATTGAGATACTTTCGAGGAGTTATAGGTATATTAGGGTTCCGGACGGGAGAGGAAAACGGAATCAATAGAACATCACTTTCCTGTTATGAATCGGATTTATTTATTGTTGCAGACACTTTTTCTGTTAGAATACGTTTCATTTGTATCACGGATATGGACAATAATAAATTGTCCATATCCGTTATAAACACAATTCTATTCTTTATAGAATGATTGTTTTTTTTTGTTCTGTTTGTCTCTGCATCACCCAAAGGTTTGCTGATAGAAAATGCCTATGGCATTAAGAGAAAATGCGTTCGGAGAATCTTTTTGAAAAAGTCATTATTCGAGGTTTGGCTCTCGCCTATTTTATCCTCCAATATTTGACCAATTTAAAAGATAATTCATAAACAGAATAAAATTGATATATACTGTGTTCCTATGTTTTCTTTTTTCTAGTGCTTATAAATATAATGTATAATGGAAAGTCGCAAAGAGGAGGACTCAACGCTCTTTCGTTACGTGACGATTTCAAGCCGCGATAAGAACTTCGTTCCAAAAAACATATATTAAAGCAGGAGGGCTGACTGCTCACGAAAAATTAAAAGCTACGAAGTAACATGTCCGGGACGGGACGCACCGTTCGAATAATAATAAAAAAAATTGTATTTAAAACCTCGACATCGGCTCGATCTGCCGACCGTACTTCGTAATCATTCCAGCTATGAAATGGCCGAATACAGTTTTTACAAACACTCTCCGATATTGTGTGTGATATTCAGCGAATCGATATTGTGATTCTCGTATAAAAATGAAATGTACAAACTGAGCACATCAAGCTACCCGAAACTGTCAAATTTTCCCAATCAACTTTGAACCTTATGCTTTTGCGATAAAGTTGAAAACTATTGAAGAAATTTGACAGATTGTAGTAGCTTGATTGTCTGGTGTCTGTACATCCATTCAATGTTTTTTTTCTGCGTTGCTTTTTTATGCGCAAATAAGTTTGTGGCCCACCTGGCAAGCTATCACCTCAGATTATGCACTTTTTATTCAACAAACGATATTTATTGCATTTCTTAAGTTGTTTGTTTGTTGTTGGTTGTTTCTTAAGTTGTTGAGTTGTTGTTGTTGTCGAGTTGTTGTTGTTGTCGAGTTGTTGTTGTTGTCGAGTTGTTGTTGTTGTCGAGTTATTGTTGTTGTTGAGTTGACTTAGTTACTAGCTCAGTCCAGGGAAGCACACACTCAGCAGTGGTGGTTGAAACAAGGATACCAATGAGGATGATAATTTAGTTTCAAGTTGCCTTTTATCACCTATATTACTACTAAAAATAATTACCCTTTGTCGAAACCAAGTTAAGTTAGTTAAGTTTAGTTGACTTAAGTTACACGATTCGTACTCATAATAATAATTTTGTTAATTATAGTAGATTTTATTATTTTTTCTTTAAAAAAAAAAAACGTTGCCCCGCACTAAATATAATATTTCGGAGAAGGTATAGTGTGTCTCGTTATTATCAACCATATTTATAACTACTTGTGGGCTACTGTGGGTATGTGTGGGCTACTGTGGGTATGTGTTGGATAATGCGCAATAGAAAGACTATTTGCAGTTCAAATCAGATTATAATTCTATGAACAGTTTAATCACACTAGCAAATTACACACTATAGACACACGACACAACCAGATACGGAACGCAGACAGTTTCTGAGCACATGTTGTTCGTACGATGTCCAATGTCCAAGTGCCGTCCACATCGTTCTGTCGAGCTGTCCTCGAGGGTCGACCCCCCACGAACTCAGGCTAGACTCTGTCAAGCGCCACCAGGTGGCGCTGGCGTTCCGAATGGTTGTTGTCGTCACAGCGCTTCCGCCTCGTTATCAAGCCAGCTTCCGTACTAATGATTTCTCCGACAAATATATTAAAGGCAAAACGTGGCATGTAACAAGCTCATTACTATCATTCTACGAAGCTCAAATCAGACAGAGACAGATTTTTGTATATTTCCGTTCACATGACACAAGGTTTTACTTCGAGTGACAGATACCGAATCTACGATAAAAACTGGCCAAGAGCGAGTCGGACTTGCACACGAAAGGTTCCATAGGTACCACAAGGCAAAAACGCCGAAAAAAACACGTTTGTTGTATGGGAGCCCTCCTTAAATATTTATTTTATTCTGTTTTTAGTATTTGTTGTTATAGCGGTCACAGAAATACCTACATCATCTGTGAAAATTACAACTGTCTAGCTATTACGGTTCACTGGTGACAAACGGACAGTGGAGTCAGTCAGTACTAAGATCCCGTTTTTACCCTTTGGGTACGGAACCCTAAAAATGAACACAGAATTAAGCGTCTGAAAACCGTACATGTTGTGTCAGTTTGCAAAACGTAGCGTCTCTATTGCGAGCTGTGTTCAAATTGAAGTAAATGACACTTTTCTATGAATAAATTGAGGGTTCCCTTGTAGGTATGATGAGTATCTTATTCAGGATTTTGCACGCGTGAAAGAAAGTAATCCCATGTTGTAAAAGTAGTACGAAATTAAAGATTAGGTAGTAAGTATTTCCGTGTTACTTAAAAGCTTTTCAACTTTAACGACAAGAAGATAATGATTAAAATGGCTTAACAAGATATGCCGGTGGGTCAGGCAATGTTGGGTGGGTCAGACAATATTGGTCACCGACTGTACTACAGTTAAAAATGCTTGAAGCTCGATGCAGAAAATCGAGCAACATAAATACGTAGCAGTCGTCACACGGATTATATATACAGACGCCAGCACATTAAACTACTACAATCTGTCAAATGAATGTCTTTAATAGATTTTCAACTTTATCGCTAAAGCGGGTCTCCCTTGTTTTGCCGAAAAGATTTTGCCAAATTATCACTTCCCAAACAATTTTCCGCATAATTTCATTTGCCAAATTATTACTTAGCAAAAAATCTCTTCAAAAATAATTGTAACCCAAACCTAATGTTTGGCAAGTGAACGTTTAAACAATAACTTGTTTACCAACAAGTACTTTTACCAATTTTTATTTAGTCAAATATTTCAGTTGGAATAACTCATTTTACGCAAAATTACATTTGCCAAATATTTAGTATCGTCAGTTTTCGCAGTTTTAAGGCAGCCATTTCAAGCATAAGATCTAACTTTGAAGACGTTTTATTACAAGGGTGTTTTTTCCACTTGGGACAAATTCTAAACAGGTACCTAATAATAATATTAAGTATTCTGGTAGTATTTTTTGAAATAATTAATCTCGTCTAACTAGTTCAGTTTCGGGTAGACTTTTTTTCCATTTTTTTTTTCTATATAATCTAGTCGTTTCTGGCACTCGCCGGCCGCTGCCGCGGCACCGCTCGCTTCACTCGCTCGGCTCGTGCGTAGGAGGTCACAGTTTTAACCTAACCTAACCTAAGCATTTTTTTTTAAATAATTAACCTCGTCTAACTTATTCGGTTCTCGATAGCCTGCTAAAAATAATCTCTTTTTTCCATATTTTTTTTTCTATATAATCTAGTCGTTTCTGGCACTCGCCGGCCGCTGCCGCGGCACCGCTCGCTTCGCTCGCTCGCCTCGTGCGTAGGAGGTCACAGTTTTAACCTAACCTAACCTAAGCATTTTTTTTAAATAATTAACCTCGTCTAACTAATTCGGTTCTCGATAGCCTGTTAAAAATAATCTCTTTTTTCCATATTTTTTTCTATATAATTTAGTCGTTTCTGGCACTCGCCGGCCGCTGCCGCGGCACCGCTCGCTTCGCTCGCTCGGCTCGTGCGTAGGAGGTCACAGTTTTAACCTAACCTAACCTAAGCATTTTTTTTTTATAATTAACCTCGTAACTAATTCGGTTCTCGATAATGTCCATTGCAAAAAAATTAAAACAGTAAGTTACAAATATTTTGTATTAAATAAATGATTATTTTAAAATAAAATTGCATTTTTTAATTATTTAATTCCCAAAAAAAAAAATCTCAAAAAATCTTATTTATGCCTTTATATTTTTTGTCATAACAAATCGTTTGACCCAACGTTTATTGTCTAAAGATTGTTTGCCGTAATAAATCATTTGATTAAAGACCAAATGCCTAAATGACATTATCCTTAATAATATTCTGCCAAGTAAAAATTCGACCAAATGAAAATGTGCATACTAAAATTATTCCAAACATTGCATTGGTATAATAAAAGGTTGCGAAAATTTGTTTGGGTAGTGAAATTTTGGCAAAATCTTTTCGGCAAAACGGCAGGCTCCCCGCTAAAGCATAAGGTTCAAAGTTGATTGGGAAAATTTGACAGTTTCGGGTAGCTCGATGTGTTGGCGTCTGTACGTACGTAAATAAAGTACCCTTCAAAAGTTAGTTGACATTTTTCCAATTCATCTGTGATGCCATAATATGATTTTAAAATAAAAAAAACTATCAGGTAGGTACTTCGAAGGGATTACTTGATTATTTTTTATGATAAGGCAAAGGTAGTTGAATTGGTCAATTAAATAGTAGATTGTTTGCCAAGGGAGCAAACAACTATTTTGAAGGCGAGAGGGATTCAAAGTACGTCATTCGAGTGTTGCTCGCGTGGTAGACACTCTACTTTTTATCACCCTCTATGAAAAAATAAGTAAGTGCAACTTATAAATAAGAATAGTACGTCTATATATATAAAATGACTTGAGGAAGACATACATTTTTTTTTCTAAAACTAAGTAAAATCCTAATTTGAGTAAACTATTACGAACGAAGGCAGAATGCTTTTCGCGCGTTTTTTTATTTATTCAGAAACTTTTTTTTTAATTTGGCTCGTGCGTTTTATTTTATCATACAGCCTGTTACACTTGTTCATACAATGTTCGTGATTGATCTCTTTGGTGATTGGAACTTTTATTAACAATATCCACATTCCAAATTCAAATTACTTTTAGTCCCTAGGGATAAAAAGCAATTTTAGTCCCTGTTTAAGAAGAATACACTAGCTCGTTTTGAATAGATCATAAAGACGTTATGTCGTGAATTTTAAACATAATGCTGTGTGTCACAGCTGAAGTGGAAAAATGTCAAACCACTTTGTAAATCCGTGTACGAGTTTTTAGTCATAAGTCATAGTTATAGGTATAAAGATGAACTAATTTATGACTAAAAACCTGTTTTAGGAGAGTTGACTAACAAGCAGTACATAATATGAACCGTAAAACCGCAAACTGCAATGACGACTAAATATGATTTTTATCCGAATCACTACTACAATACTCGGTAACGAGTTAATTAAAAAAAAAAACCTATATCCCGCATTCATTGGAAACAACGCATCGCAACAATTGCGCAACATTGTTTACAGCAATATTTGATGTTGCTGAACCGTCACGCTCGAGTCGGTGACGGTGAATCGGGTAAACTCGGCTCCAGTCGTATGTTTTCACTTCTATCGTATGTTCATAAGCACTTTCTCTTTTTTAGGGTTTCGTACACAAAGGGTGCCAATAGCACCCTATTACTAAGCCTCCGCTGTCCGTCTGTCTGTCAGCGGGCTGTATCTCATGAACTGTATCAGGTAGACAGATGAAATTTTCACAGAGTGTATATTGCCGTTATAACAACAAATTAGAATAAAAATTAAAGGGGACAAACGCCGAAAAAAAATCACGGAGACAAGAAACGTGTTTTTTTCATCGGATTTGCCTTGTGGTACCTACGGAACCCTTCGTGTGCGAGTACGTTTCGCACTCGGCTGGTTTTTTTGTTTACCATGAACACAAATCATTAGCATATTGCTATTCACATTGTTTTCCGCAACGGAAAAACATGTAGCTAAAACAATGTTGCTCATCTTTGTCTCATAATAGGTAGGCACAAGGATCTATAAGGTGAACAGACCGTCAAGCTCCCGCCGGGGTCGCGGGTTGTTCGAAAGAGTTACCGTGGACCCTGGCACAGGCAAGTGAAGGAACACGAGTGGGTTTTAGTCAGTAAGAGTCTGACACTCCCTTCCGCTCCGCCCAGAGCGGGAGGGGTCATTTGATGATTTCCCACCCAAAAAAAAAAAAAAAAAAACCGTCAAGCTCTTCAAGTCATGTATTTGATGTGTGTTGGTATTTCAGTTATTCAATCGATTTATTCCAGCCTGATCCCCTGAACCCCCCCTCCACCTCCTCGATCCCCTGCTAGATCGTCTTCTGTTTTAATCTCTGTCTTATCCACATTATGTAAGTTTACTCTTTTTGACAGAGGAAAGAGCAGTGGTGGCCCAGTGGTCACGGACACGAGTTACGAGTTGTAGGTCGTAGGTTCGAACCCAGACAGGCGCTTTACTTTGTGTAAATTATTTAATTACCACTGCTCTCAAAACGGTGAAGGAAAACATCGTGTGGAATCCGGCATGTCCTAGAACCAAAAATTCGAAGACATGTGACATCCACCAACCCGCACTGGGCCCGCGTGGTGGATTACGGCCCACTCCCTCTCATTGAGAGCAGCCCTGTGTCCCAGCAGTGGGTACATTATAGGCTGATTATGGTATGGTAATAGATATCTATTCGCACCCCGGCAAACTTACGAAAGTGGTACTTTCGTTACTAACGTCATAAAAAAATCCAATTAAGACTTCGGTGAACTTATGAAAGTACCACTTTCATAAGTTTCCCAGAGGTATAATACTATAATATTATAAAAGCAGTACAAAATTGTAAATTAAGGCTGTTACAATAATTGGAATTGAGAACCAGATTCGTAAGTTGACAGTGGCGCCGATTCCCTTGTTCACAAACTAAACTAAATTTAAGTTCAGGCATCTTTTTCTTTCTATTTCAATATGACAAGGACAGAAGATAAATATTAGTTTAGTCCTGTCAAATTAAGATACTCCATAGCAAGTTTAGACGTGATTAAAAACATGGCTACTAAAAAAACTTTTTAACAAAAAAGAAAAACCGACTTCCAAAAAAAACCACTACAAAGTGAAAAATAACTTTAATTTCGGAAGTCGGTGTCTTTGGATCTGTATTTTAGTTTTTTGCCACCGACTTCCGAAATTAAAGTCATTTTTCACTTTGTAGTGGTTTTTTTTGGAAGTGGGTTTTTCTTTTTTGTTAAAAAGTTTTTATTTCCTGCTTTTTAGTGGGTCTGTTTATAATTTATCTAAGTTACAATAGCCTAATATGAACTTGCTCAGCGCCTTTACCAAAATATTGCTTTTCCCGATGCAGGGAAATTCATTGTTGAGAGTTCTCCTGGTATTTCATTCACCATCAGCTCCATTTCACCATTCGCATTGTGATGAGCATAACTTGCTTAGCAACCATAATAAAGTAATCGAATCGCAACCCATGAAATACTTATTATTGAGTAGTTCCGGTGGCCATCTGTGGTCTTCATCATCAGTTCCACTTCACCAAATAGTGCTTTTCGAGAGCAAATGCACGAGTTACTATAAAAAAAAATACCGAAAACGCTATAGGTGTGCCTATAATATTTGAAGAGTTCCTTCGATTTCTCCAGGATCCCATCATCAGATCCTGACCTGATGACAATGGGACCACCTGGAAAGTATACCCTTTCAAACAAAAAAATATTTTTTGAAATCGGTCCAGCCATCTTCGAGTAATCGGGGAACATACATAAAAAAAAAAATAAAAAAAAAAAAAAAAAAAAAGGTTCCGACGAATTGAGAACCTCCTCCTTTTTGAAGTCGGTTAAAAATACGTCAATTTACGTTAGGCGCTGTCTAATTTGACAGGACTAAACTAATATTTATCTTCTGTCCTTTTCATAATGAAATAGAAAGAACGAGATGTACAGAACTTAAAATTAGTTTAATTTGTGAACAAGGGAATCGGCGCCAGTGGCACATTTTAATCGAACTATAGAAATTCTAAACTATAGGAATGAGGAGATCCGCAGGAGAACCAAGGTAACCGACATAGCCCGCAGAATTGCCAAACTTAAGTGGCAGTGGGCAGGGCACATTGCTCGCAGAACAGATGGCCGATGGGGCCGAAAGGTTCTGGAGTGGCGACCACGTACCGGAAGACGTAGCGTTGGAAGGCCTCCCACAAGGTGGACCGACGACCTTGTGAAGGCCGCAGGAACCCGTTGGATGCGAGAAGCACAGAACCGGTCGAAGTGGAAGTGCTTGGGGGAGGCCTATGTCCAGCAGTGGACGTCTTTTGGCTGAAATGATGATGATGATGATAGAAATTCTACTAAGCTAAAATAAAATACAGGCGTTATTTTGTATTACCTATGTGTCTTTTACATCTTGTATAAAATGTCATTCGCAACATTTCCAGTCTGATTACAAAACGAAATCTAACTTTAGTTCTATCTAAACCTTTGGGCCAGTATTTGTAGTTCGAACTTTATTTCGATGTAGGCAAAGTTCTTAATACTAAAATGACAACTTAAAGCCGAGCTTTCTTTAGAGAACTGCATTTCTATACAGTAAGTTTCTTACTTCAATAACTGGCTGGGTGGTTGATCTAGTCCATGTTAGTAGTATTCGTTGATCAGGTCCAGTTGAAAACCGGCGTCAGGCAATAGTTGTCTGGCATTTTTGCTGAACTGGGCCGTTTTGGCGCAGAGGTGAGGCACACATTCCTGCAATTTCTTACATCGGACTTTGCACTTTTTATTTTTATCCTTTTTTTTTGTTTTTATCTGATGTAAGACTAAAAAAAAAAACTAAAATCTTATTTTGTATTATGGAGGTATAAGCTTATTTCAAGTCTATAAAATGGATAACAAAATACTCTTTAATATTATGCACCACATCATTTACAGAATGTAACAAAGTTTTTTTTAAAATGTTTATCGTGTTACTACTGCGCTAGCATTTTCTAAAACGGCCCTTCACAAGACTTTACTGCTCCTAAACACTCCAGAAACACACCCAAGTTGCAAGCCTGCTAGTTCCCAAGCATGTTTAGCCAGCGAAATTACTTCTACGGTATCTTGTGAGTGTTTAAATTTAATATCTTCATTAAGTTGGAAGCGAGTTAATTACAGTTTCATAAATATACTTCTAGCAAACGTTTGCATAAGGAACGCGTCTAATCAAGTAGCTTTGTGGTTAAAATGTATGGGCGTAATTAACTAACTTAGTGTGTTATGTAAGTATATTTGTGTATATATAATTATATATACACTTTAATATATCTATAATTATCATCATCATAATTTCAGTCGAAAGACGTCCACTGCTGGACATAGGCCTCCCCCAAGCACCTCCACTTCGACCGGTTCTGTGCTTCTCGCATCCAAAGTAGCGCTGGAAGGCCACCCACAAGGTGGTCCGACGATCTTGTGAAGGCCGCAGGAACCCGTTGGATATCTCTATATATAGTATTTCGTAAACCTTGCGAAGGAGGGGCGGGAGTTAAGTATAGTGTAATCATCATCATCAGCCAAGTCCACTGCTGGACATAAGCCTGTTCTATTGCACGCCATTCAATTCGATTTTCGGCAACTTTCATACAGCTGCTACCAGCCATCCTGCAAAGATCGTCGCACCTAGCCTGAGGGCGTCCCACCTTACGTTTACCGATTCGCGGTCTCCACTCAAGAATTCGTCTACCCCAACAGTCATCGGTTCTACGGCTAATATGGCCGGCCCATTGCCACTTCAGCTTGCTTATTCTGTGAGCTATGTCCACAACTTTGGTTCTCTGCCGGATCACCTCGTTGCGGATTCGATTATCTAGGTACGTAAACATAGAGTTGATATTTGTCGACGTGATATACACGTGTCTTGGCGTCGTACATACAGTACTTCGTGCTGATTTATTCGACAACGTAATGTTTATCGATCGATAAAGGCTGTTTTTTAGAGCTAAGTTATTGTTATTAGACATCTACGTAATTTTTCTTATTGCAATATCTACATTATAACTACTACCTGACAAGACAGACGTTCTCCTGTCAAAATTTCAATAATTCATACAAAAATGCCTTAAAAAAGGCCGTTTCGTTTTTCTTGAACTTGATACAATAAAAAAAAATGCCTCATAGAATTAACCATTCATTTTAATTCATATGTATAGATTATGTGTATTTCACCATGTTTTCACTGTTTAACTACCGGCTGTATTTTGAATAAAACATCCCAGAATATTAAAAAAAGAGACGGGTGGATATGGAAGTACCTAATTGTAATTAATTGTAACTTTGTAGTACAAACAAAAGAATAATAGACACTCATTTAAGGGGGAAGCACTAAGGTGGCCCGCGAAATTCAAATTTTCTTACGTTTTTTGCAATTTGCTGGTCAGTATTAATTAAATTAGTTAAAATTCTTGGGGATTACATGGTCTCGGAGAGTTGTGTTGATGATTTTAATGATTATAATTCTGTAAATACATATTTGTTACGGCCGCGAATCATATTTTAATCAACGTACAACTTAATACTGACCAGCAAATTGCAAAAAACCTAAAAAAAATTGAATTTTGCGGGCTACCCTGGCGCTTTCGCCTTAAGTCTGGGTTACTTCTTTGCTACGCCGATGCTACGCGATCATCTGCTACGCCGACTGCTACGCCGACTGCTACGCCAACGCTACGCGGCTACGCGATCGGCTGCGCAAGATAATCAAACTTCATGCAATTATGATACTTAGCTATTACTATCGTTTTTGGCTCAAACTTCTAATGCATCATCAGTTCCAAAATATTTTATGTAAATAATTCCATCGCATATTTTTTTAGTGCGTTGACCTATGTCAACGAAAAAAAAATCAAGCTTTTAAAAACTTAATTTTTTTAGAGCTCCTTGAGACCGTAGACCTACGTACCTATTTGATATTAATTTCAACTTGATACCTCCACGCGTTCCTGAGAAAAAGGGCCTTTACAGACAGACAGACGGACGACGAAATGATCCTATAAGGGTTTCGTTTTTCCTTTTGAGGCACGGAACGCTAAAAAGTAGTAAAATATTGACCGTCACGACACGTTTGAGTTTAATTTTTTTTTTTATGTTAGGTACCTTTTTTCGGTGTAGCTCTCATTCGCCAAGTAAGCAAAAACGAAAGGAATTTCGTTCCGACCGGCGCCCTAATTGCGTAACACAGTATTACTCTCAATTTGAATAATTTTGAAGCATATTTCTAATCCATTGCTTCATATGTTTGAAAAATTTGTCTCCTCACCAACGCAAATAACGCAATGAATGTTGTTGAACTGTCAAAATGAAACCCATTGCTACTGATAGTGGGTTACGCAATTACCCTGCGGGTGTCCTACGACACCTCTCGACGGTTTTTTTGTTCATATTTATTATTATACTTATTGTTTCAACCCAAAATGTATTTTTGATTAAAAAATCGATGGAAATACGTTACATTCATTCGTGGTAACTGGCAGAGCCACTGAATCAAGATAAATATAACAACTTCTAAATATTACGTTTTGAGTAGAATCAGATTTGAAACGAATAGTAACGAGTATTTGTCATGCTGACATGACACTAATTCGAATCAAATTCGGCGTAATTAGCCTATTTGTGAAAATAGGCTAATAATTAACAGTACTACTAATAATTAACAGGTAGAATAATGTAGGTACTTAATTAGCCTATTTGTGAAAAAAGGCTAATAAAAAAAAAACTAAACTACTAAACGTGGCAATGCTGCCAGTCTTTTGGGCACGTTTCCTGTTGACAGCGATGCGGATGAATTTTTTGATGCCCTTTGATTATTTCTCCTCCTTTTTATATACTTGTACATATTATTATTTTAATACTGTTAGTTTTTAAAATTATAATTAATTAAATATTGGTTACATCATTTGTAAAAATCGTTGGTCTCGAAAGATTTTGGAAGTCTAGTAAGTACCTATATAATACACCTATAAAGCTTAAATTTTACTATAGGCTATTATTCCTATAATTATTCTACGACCCACCCTTTGACAATTCAAAAGTGCTTGTAATTGGTTTATTTGAAACTAGCGGCCCACCCCGGCTTCGCACGGGTAGATATTGGTAGTTAACAAAAATAAGATAATAAAAGGATTTTTCGGCGTTACATTATAATTTATGCACTTTATGAAGGTAAAGAGTCACCTTTCAAAGCTTATGACAGAAATGTAGTTTTAACTGCTTACAACATACATTTTACACACAATAATCATGGGTACATGATGACAATAATTATGAAAATTGTCAATTTAAATAAAATTCTAAGTTCTTAGCTCTGGTATTTTCTTTCATTTCTTTCACAAAAGTCGAAAACTGTGCGGCCTAAAAAAAAACATGTTTGAGAATGTGCAAACTGCGCTCTTTCATATGAAACCCCACATGCTCTAGTAGCTCCACTTCGAATTTTTCAGACCGTGAGAGTACCAGTCCGTGTTGCAAAAAAAAAAAATTCTTTCTTAATTGCAAAATAGTTGGGCAAACATCATCTAAAACTGTTCCAAATTTCATGTTGATGACATTATTAGTTCTTGAGATATCCAGCAGTGACAGACAGACAGACTGAGTCTCACCATACTTAAGGGTTACGTTTTACCATTTTGGTACGGAACCCTAAAAAAACAGGTGGCTAAATTATCGAAGGCTAAACTGCCGAGGTCCCGGCTGGACCGTCCATTATACATATAGAAAGCCCTTCGTCCCTCAGACAGTTCGTTAAACCGGTGGTTCCCGGTTTTCATTTTTAGATATTTGACGTCGTTATGAGTAGTCAGAAGCGTGAAAGTCTGACAACCGGTCTTACTAAGGAATATAGTGTTACCCGGTAACTGGATTGTGAAGGTCAGATAGGCAGTTACTCCATGTAATAATACTGTTAATCAGCTGCATCTGGTTAGACTGGAAGCCGACCCCGACATAGTTGAGAAAAGGCTAGGCAGATGATGATAATAATCTAAGATGGTACAGATCTGCCGGGTCAGCGGGATTGTCCGAAAGGGTTACCGCTGGCCCGGAACATAAAGGGCTAAGGAAGGAACACGGGTGGGTTTTAGTCAGTAAGAGTCTGACACTCCCTTCCGCTCCACCCAGAGCGGGAGGGGTCATTTGATGATTTCCCACCCGAAAAAAAAAAAAAAAAGATGGTACAGATACTTAAGTATTTAAACAAGTCACAAGAAAGGATTCCGAAAATAATCAAACTTCCGAAAAATGGTAGTGGTCCGTGAGGGGATCGAATGCGCGCCCTTCACGTTATTTGCTAATAACGTGAAGGGCGCGCATTCCAACCACCAATCTCTTATGGAAAAGTGTTAATGGTAGAAATCTAACTTAGAAAGATGTATTAATGATTCTAATGATTGTAATTATCTAAATATGTACCTGTTATTGTCGCGAATCATATTTTCATCAAGATACAACCTGACACTGACCTGCAAATTGCAAAAAACCTAAGAAAATTTGAATTTCGCGGTTTCAACTACCCAATCACCGTTAACTAATATTATATGAGGTATTAGATTCAATACTGATACTGATGAAAGAATAGACTCATGGACTTTGTAAAAGATGATATGAATAGAAAGGGTTCTCTATTGTGTTCCCTAACTTTTTTATCAATAATCTAAAGTACCCTATTTTTTTTTTGGTCCTAATCATCATTTGTCCAAATGATAACTTGCCCGAAGTTAATGTCACATAATATCACATGCGGTAAAATTCAAATGCCTAAATACAATACTTATGCCCTAAATTTGTTTGTCATAAATTTTACAATCAATAATATACAAAAGACTTAAAACCGTTGTCAATAAAAATTATAAGTCCTAAATTCAAATCATTTAATGTTTATTTATCCTAATGTTTTTTTAATGCAGCATGCAAGCGAGCAGGTTACACATCGGTGTAACAGGGGGATCGGAAAGGAACGCTGACTACATAACAGCTGACCCCCTTTCAGCGCATCGCAACCCTGGCCGACATAAGGCTCAGCAAATGCGTCACTAAATCACGCCACCCCAATTTTGCTATAGACTTCCGCATCTTCGTAATTAATTATGCTCTTAAGAATATTCATTCTTGGTACATACATCGACCAACTATAATTACTTTAGGTTTAGTTCATAATGTAATTCTTTTATAATTAAAATAATCTAAAGCAAACTGGGTTTTTCTGCATCCTCCGGCTCCAGTTTAGATAATTAGCATGCAGCGTGCAGCCTGCAAGCAAGCATGCAGCATGCTTGCAAGTATGCAGTAAGCATGATGCATGCAAGCAAGCAAGCATCAAGCATGCAGCATACTTGCAAGCATGCAGTAAGCATGCTGCATTCAAGCAAGCAAGCATCAAGCATGCAGCATGCAAGCGAACATGCAACATACAGCAGGTATGGTTTCTGTCACGGCTCCGGCGCTGCGGGTCTCCGGCGGTCCCACGCGTGCTAATCGTCGCAGCCGGCTTTCGCTCACCACCGCGGCTTCGGCTTGATGGCCAGCTTCGCCATCCAGGCTCAGCCGCGGCGGCTCGCACGCAGCCTCCTGCTCCTCAGCCCGCGGGCAAGTTTATAGCAAACGTGTTATGGATAATGATTATTGGACAAAATAATTTAGGAGAAGAAAGGGAGTACCATAGAAAAAGGTGACTACCGAGATGATGACCAATAGAGAAATATGGAAGAAAAAGACATGTTGCGCCGACCACAAATACCTTGGCATTATGATGACTGACTAAATGTGAAATTTTTAACAAAAGAATTGTTTGTCTAAAGTATTGAAACAAACCTTTTATTGGTTCACGTATAATTTCTACAGCTCTATCATCACTTCGTAGGGCCCTTGAAATATACTTCAGGCGACCGATATTAGGTCAAACAATATCGATCGCAGTATTTTCAAGCTTATTCTTTAATAATTTATTGAAATACGACGAGCGGTCAAGTTCAATCGCTTGGAGAAAGCGATCGTTACAATTAAATTGTTTAGTCGACAATAATGTTGAATGTTCATAAGCTATTTTCTCCCTAGGGAACTTGTTTTTTAAATAGAATATTTTATGTGAGCCTTACAAATCTACATAGGGTTTCATTGAAATTAAAGGTAAATTTGAATGAGACAAGTATTTTCCTTCTTTTTTTTTCTAAGTAGATAGATATTAGGTACTTATACGGTGAAGATTTTCTCTTTTTCAAGCAATCATAAATAATTATTGAGGATCACAGCCCCTATTATATGGGACTTAAACATAATTAGCGAAGTGGGGTGTACTACGTACTTTTTGGCTTTTTTTTGGCGCTTGGAACACGTACGCGCCGTCCGGCACGGGCCTAGTCCTGATCGGACGGTGAGCTACCCATTACCCTCCGCCCGCAGGCCCGCGCCTACGGTGGCCGGGAGTCGTCACGCGGCTCCCGACGCCCGGAATGTCTCCCGCGCGGCTGCGACGGGATGGTGGTACCCTTTACAGTGTCTGAGTGGCTTACCAACAAGAAGTTACTCGGAGATGTTGAGACAAGCGCTTGGTATCTACGTAAAACATAATATAATTTTTCTGTGCACATATTTAATCATATCATGTATTTATGTATGAAATATTGTAATTACAATAAAAGTAGGCATACACACACAAACTCACTGACACACATATACACATACCATATATCACTCGCAATTGTACCGCGTTGACAACCTTTACAATGTGATGTAATGGGGGCCTGGAGTTCTGCAATACGGGCTCCAGACTCCAGAAGGCCAATTCCTGTAGTTCAAATCCTCAGACCAAATAAAAAACCAAGACAGACGGCTGTCAACAGTAAAGTGAGGCCGGTTTCGTAAACATGTGTGCACATAGTGAGGTGTAGTTTTTGCATGCTTCACTGTATTGTTCGCAGCCTGAGTTCAAATCATTCAAAATCTAGTCGCAATCTCATCTCAGTGAAAATTAAAGTCAAAAACATTTCCAAAATGTAGGTTATTTTGACATGACAGATTGAGACAGATCAGGGGGCCTAAAAAGGCCACTTTGGAGAATCATAAAAGGATAACATAAATAACTGAAAAATGCTTCACCAATGGGATTTGATATGATTAACTTAACAGTTAACTGTCCATTATGTTATCTTTTTATGATTCCGCCAAAGTGGCCTTTTTAGGCCCCCAGACTGTGAACGTTCTTAAAATTACGAGAATTGCCATATTACAATTTTCAAACAAATTAACTGTCAACTTGATTCTTTTATAACTAGGGAATGTAAGTGGAGATAAAAAAAAGAGAGAGATAAAGATATTGTATATAATTATTATATTGCCTACTCAAGTCATTATTGTTTGTGGGCAGTGGTGGCCCAGTGGTAATGACTCCAACTTACAAGTTGTAGGTCGTGGGTTTGAACCTAGACAGGCACTTTACATTGTGTAAATAATTTCATCACCACTGCTTTACGAAGCGATTTAAAACAAAAAAAAATCAAAGACATGTGACATCTTCCACCCCGCACTGGGCCCGCGTGGTAGATTAAGGCCCACTCCCTCTCGAAGAGAGGAGGCTTGTGTCCTAGCTTTGGCAACATTATAGGCTTACTGTGTTCATTTTTCGTAAGTAGGTACCCGATAATCCGACTGCGGACTGATTTTGCCAACACAATTTTCTTTTTCGGGAAAAATATTTATTGTACGTAATTTTCTGCGAAATAGGCTAGATTAATAATACTACGACGGATCAATTCTAACATAGTTCGTACCGAGTAGTGTTTTTTTCCTTAGTTTCTTTGGTTTATCGTACTTTAGTCCAAAATTATCTATAATGGGTGTGCAGTGCCGAATTAAGACTACTTGATGCCCTAAGCAATCCACGCATGTAGGCCCTCCTATCCACTAGTCGCCTCGTATTTTCCAAAACATTGACGAGCGATTTGTAAAGACTGGCGCACATCTCTAGCTAGAGTGACTTTTGGGTCTTGTAATATCTTGCTGATAAACAGCCTTGCCTTTCATGTGCTATCAAATACTGTATCGGTGCTGTTTCTGCCTTATGGTGCCCCCCGAGACGTGATGCCCTAAGCAATTGCTTAATTTGCTTATGGGCTAATCTGTGGGTGTATTTATCTTGTACAAAAACTAAAATCCCTACGATCCAAGAAAACTAGAACAGTCAGAGTTGACTTGACATGACACATTGAGCCATTTGGCCCAGTAAGCTTAATTAAACGAGGTTGCTGGCGAGGCAGTGACGTCAGTTACCATGACCAGCGGTCCCTAAGATCGAAGCGTAGAAAGCCAAAGAGGTGCGGCTTATTAAATCAATTCTAGCCAATGAGTGTCTATAAAAAAAATACTTTCTGTGATAGCATCGTCCATTGTAAAGCTGTTTATTTATTTACTCTGACTGTTCTGTTTCTCCTACTGGTGTACAATATAGGAATAGGTACTCTATTTATTTGTTTAATGAAATTACGCGGCATTTGGTTACAAACGTTGCGGTTTACGTCAATCGGAACGTAAATGTTACTCTGTGTTAAAGGAATGAAGAAATCGACTCAAAAACAATGATTCAAATAGCTTTGACTAAACCCTCTTTTCTAGAACTAGATATTTCAACGTTTTCAACTCCTTTCTTGACGATATCATCGACAAAACGCGCATAGCAACAGCTTGACCTTATTGACCTCTCCCAAAATCCTACTTCCCCATGTGTGCCAATTTTCCGGACATAATCCCTTACCTACCACTTACCTCATCTCTCCCGGGAATCGAGGCCATTTAGTTAGAAGCGGTATAAGTGACCAGCGATTCATTTACAATGTTGCAAGGTATTTCGTACCTACACCACACGGTCACGAGTCAATTAGATCCCGATATTACGAAGCTGAATCAAGCGTTATGAACTCATGACATAACCCAAGACGTTTGGAGCAAGCGTCATGGATTCATGACACATGACGTTTGGTTCAGCATCGTAATATCGGGATCTTATTCGAATAAAAAATAACGGCATACGTTATATAAATACCCCGTTAGTGACAGGGTAAGTTTAAGGGTGACGCCTTATTAGTGCGTTACGTTGCGTCGTCGCAACGGATCAACGCATTGTATGCCACATCTGCGTTGAGTAATTATGAATGTAATAATGACTAATAAATTAGAATTAATTGAAATAATAATTAAATTGTCATAATTTAATGAGTCAATTGAGTCGACGCTGCCGCGCTGCGACGACGCAACGCACGAATGGGGCCTCGTCCTAAAATAGTACTTGTGTGTTTTCAGAACCTACAGTGGCGACAAACGTGATATGTTATCGCTGAGACAAAGAAACTTTTGGAGTCTCAGATAAATTATTCAATGTCATGGAACTGGCGCGTTAAAAAATTAATCAGAAGAGAAAATTCGGATGCGGAATATCTAGGCCAGGGCGCCAAGGCCCGTTTCTCACAGCCGGGATAAGCCAACTGAGCTTAACCCAGGATTCCCTTTCGGTTAGCAACACGGTTTCAAATTATATTTTTTTTAATGGGTTTTATTCTGTTCGCTGTTGCTGCTTGCTTGCGGCTGTTGTTGTGTCTTTGTATTTCAATGGCCCCTGACCACTAAAGTGCGAATTAGAGCCGAAAGTTTAACATCTTTTTCATAACAACGTAAGCCTCGTCCTTCGCCTGGCGCCTTCCATTTCATCTTAATGAACTGGGGCTATTACAGTGGCTATAAGCGCTCGACATCGGCAGACAATTGGTGCTGTAACACAGTATTAGAACATGAGATGTTCACGAATAAGTACCTAACTACTTAGGTAGGTTTAGGATGTCGAATGCTCATTCACGTAATTGAGGAAACCATTTTAATGGGAATCTCCAAACTCAAACTCAAAGCATTTATTTCTAATAAACCAATTACAGGCACTTTTGAATTGTCAAGGGGTCGGTCAGTGAGAAAGATGAAGCTAGTTACCCTTTCCAAAGCGTAGTAGGTACGATTTCCTATGGGGAAGAATGGGCAAGAAATTACACAGACACTCTTTTATATCAAAATATCTACGAAGATTTAATTAATTTTTTGAGGGCTTTTGATCGCAGAAAGAAAAAGATAATAATATATTAGTAATAATATAAAACAATAGAACATATTTAATAAGAGAGAATAAGATCAGCCGCGGCCGTAACAACATGTTTTCAATTACGACAATGCCCAATAAGTTGAGCTAAATAAAGATACCAAATCTGGTGATTCATTATTTGTTTTGTCTTTGCACGTGTTGACGAAAACAACTTTAATGTAGTACCTACATAAAATTCGTCTCTTACCATAAAATGAGTTCAGAATGAGTCGACGGCGAAAAGAGGAAAATCTAGCTAGTAAATAAAACCGAAATGGATACTTAAAGTTATCTCAATAACAAAATTATAGGAATTTCTTTGTGGAAGGCCCAACATCAATTTATTAGCTCCCTTTGATGGAATATTAAATTTAAATCTTCACAAATTGGTCTGTCCTTATTAATAGCGATTCAATTACGGAAAAATCTTCGCGTAAACGAGATTTAGGCTCAACTCACACCAAAAGAGCGTCGAAGCGCAGCGAAGCGGAGCGCAGTTTCAGTGTCATATGAATTTTAACTTTATTTTCATTACTTTAATACTTATTATCGCATGAGAAACTCGAACAAGTCGCGCGAATGCCAGCGGCGCCGCTGGAATTCCGGCGAATAGCCTTCTCTACCGAGCGGTTGCGATAATAAGTATTATAGTAATGAAAATAAAGTTAAAATTCATATGACACTGAAACTTCGCTCCGCTTCGCTGCGCTTCGACGCTCTTTTGGTGTGAGTTGAGCTTTACTCGTAATAGGTTTTACGCTGTTTGATATTACATTATTTCTTTAATTAAGGGCTGATTTTTCCAACGCCAGATAATTTTATCCGAGGAATAATTTTGAATTTTTGACAGTTCTTCCATACAAAAACTGTCAGACGTCAATTTTATTCCAAGAATAAAAACTATCTGTCCGTTGAAAAATCAGTCCTTAATCTATTATTATAAAACAAAGTCGGGTTAGTTACACCATTTATAACTCAAGAACGGCTGGACCGATTTTTGTGATCTCTTATTTGTTGGATTTGTCTTTGCCCCGAATAGCTAAATAAACCATGGGAAAAAACAATCCGATTCGGTACGAAGTTCCCGTGGTCTGCTAGTTATTATTAAAAGCCTGCGATATCCCTCTGCTGGGCAAAGGCCTTCCAACTCTCCACTTCTCTCAGTTTAAAGCTTTGTGGACGTTCTCGTTGAAGGAGTCCAGCTCATCCCGCAATTTTATTTTTATTATTACATTTACTTGGTAGGTGCACTTAAGAGCTTCAGCACCTTTGACGTCGATATAAAGAAACTTTTTGACGAAAGCTATCTTTGTAGATTGCTCAAAATTCAGTTAACTATTGAAAAAGTTGACTTTTGGGGGTCGTACTTGAACGGTTTAAGCAGTGACAATTGTTCCGGTGCCAGAGAGAGAAATGGAGCTACACAAAACAAAAAGCACCATCCCTTCACAACGGAGCAGGCTTCAATGGTCTCAGCTACTAATTATAGTAGCCTCCCGACCAATTTCGGTCACGGTGGCCAATCTCAACGAAGATTAGCCAGGTGCGCAGGAGATATTATAGTGCACAAGTGTGTGCGTAAACACAAGTGCACTCTCTGTTCCTTTACTCTCATAGTCCGATGGGACGGCAATCCGAAACGACCGGGGAGAGATCAGGCGCAGGACCAACGGCTTCACGTGCTCTTTCCAAGGCACGGGGGTATTAAACCGCCAATTTCCAAACTCCGGGCTGTTACTAAGAAATGCCTAATGGAAAAACTCAATAACACTTTGCCCGACCCGAGAATGAAACCCCCACGCTCAGCAGTCGCACTTGCAACCACGAGACCAACGAGGCATTCAAGTTAAGGCCGTTTTTTTTTTTTTTTTTTTGCGGATGGTAAATCATCAAATGACCCCTCCCGCTCTGGGTGGAGCGGAAGGGAGTGTCAGACTCTTACTGACTAAAACCCACCCGTGTTCCTTCCTTAGCCCTTTATGTTCCGGGCCAGCGGTAACCCTTTCGGACAATCCCGCTGACCCGGCAGGAAGTTACGGCCGTTGAGCTACTAATTAATACAGCTAGGAATCGTTAACGAACTTTTCTAACTGACAGCGCCGCTGGGGAGTTTGTTACGCCACTTCTTCTTCCCAGCGAAAGTACTAAGAAGTGCTGAAGGGCGGTTCTAAAAGTGGTGATTAACAGCCTAATTTGAATAAATTACTTTTGATTTTGAGTTTTGAGTGACGTCTGGGAATAACAAAATGGTCGAAAGTAGGTCGATCATCATCCGTTTGAGGAGCGGAATTTCCTTTACCAATCAGTTATAGATTTCAGCAAAAAATTTTAAGGGAGTGTACAAAAAATATTTTTATTGGTCTCTAGCAGTCTTAGGTAGACTTGTTACACTTGTTGCTCCCACATGAAAGCCTCTTTTGTGTAAGTAGCGTCACAATGAAAGAAGGTTTTTAACGATTTTCAGTCTTCCGTAGGTATTTGTCGACAACAACAAAGTGATCGTATAAGGGTTCCGTTTTTTCCTTTTGAGGTACGGAACCCTAAAAATCGGCTGTTTCATAGAAAAGTGTGGTCCTACCTACCTGCGGTCTAAATGTATGGAACCAATGATATTTTACTTATAACATCATTGTATGGAACAGCATTTTTTTTTCTAATAACTGACGTAAAATTTCAGCTCAAAAAAATGTACTTACTGAATCCATCATGTACCTACTGAATCCATCATGTACCTACTGAATCCATCATGTATCTACTGAATCCATCATGTACCTACTGAATCCATCATGTACCTACTGAATCCATCATGTACCTACTGAATCCATCATGTACCTACTGAATCCATCATGTACCTACTGAATCCATCATGTACCTACTGAATCCATCATGTACCTACTGAATCCATCATGTACCTACTGAATCCATCATGTACCTACTGAATCCATCATACATATACCTACTGAATCCATCATGTACCTACTGAATCCATCATGTACCTACTGAATCCATGGCAACAGGTCGCGCTTCGACATCTCTGCCTCGTTACTTAGCCACAAGCCCATCCTGTATACCTACAACAGATTTGCTTAAGAAATTCTTTAATTGTCAGTAAGTATATTCAAATCAAAAGAAAACAAAGTCATTGGCTCATTCCTAAATAGTCAGTTCCAGACTTTCTCTGCATTGTTATCATATTATAATTTGAACCGAAACGGGAATAAATAAATAATTAATAAATAAATATATAAACCTTGACCTTTTAGATTATTTCAGTATTCATTTTCAGAGGTCTTGAATAACAGCAGCCTTCCTTTAGGTTTAAGACATAATAAATCATAAAAAGTTTGTTAGATAGATATAACAAACTTTCAATATACCTACTTATCTATGTATAACTATACTAATAATAAAGCTGAAGAGTTTGTTTGTTCGTTAGATTTTTTGAACTACCAGCCGGATTCGAAAAAAAAAATTGCATTTGATAGGCTAGTTCTTGAGAAAGGCTATAAGCTACTTATCATCACGGTGACCCTTAGGACCCGAGAAAAAACGAAGTCATAGCGCGGGCAGGCGATCGCGCATCGCCTGTTCGCGCTACTACTTCGTTTTCGCTCAGGGATGTCGTAACGATGCGATGCCATGGGCCACCCTATGGCATCGCATCGCCTACTCGCTCCTTGTCGGGTCTCAAATTTTACGCGAACGAAGTCGCGGGCAAAAGCTAGTTCTATAATATTATACAAGTTAAGGTTGTGGTAAGGCCATCCAACTGAACAACTTTCCTTATGGGACCAACAACGTAATCGCGAAATAATAATCAGTGGTCCCATACAAAACTTCAATACATACTCGACCCAAATCTCTGGGACGACTAGAGGTTAAAGAAGACGGGTCACGACCCATACAAAATTTACCCAGGCCCGGCGGAAAAAAAGTTATGTCACATTTTAGTATATTTTTCAGTTTCAAGAATTTATTTCTTTAAGAATTTTACAATAATTACTTACAAGAGTTAAACAAACCAAAGAATGTTATTAGTTAATAAAGGTACAACATCGGGAATAATGGTTATTTAAATTAGTTTTATCCAATATCACTTACAATTTTATTATATGGTTACAGGTTTTACAAAACTGTTTCTGCTAAATATTTTTTAACTATAAAGACGTTTATAGGTTTTGAGATTTTAATAGCATTTGGTAAACTATTATGTAATTTAATTTATTAATTTAATTTTGACCTCTCCGTGTCTCGGAAAGCACGTTATGCCGTTGGTCCCGGCTGTCATTCGTGGATCTTTGACAGTCGTTACGGGTAGTCAGAAGCCCGAAAATCTCACAACCAGTCTTACCAAGGGGTATCGTATTACAGTGGTACCCAGTGGGGTAATAAACTGTGTGTGTGTGTAGGGGTGTGTGTGTGTGTGTGTAACAGTCGCTCCATGTAAAATACTGGTATTCAGCTGCATCCGGTTAGACTGGAAGCCGACCTCAACATAGTTGCGAAAAGGCTAGGCAGATGATGATGATTAACTTTATTTATAAGGTTTATAATATAAGGTTTATTACTAGCTGCGCTTCGCGGTTTCACCCGCGTAAATGTCGATCCCGTGGGAATATCGGGATAAAAAGTAGCCTAGGTATATGTTAATCCAGGGTGTCAGCTACCTCCATACAATTGGACACATTTTGTCAAAATTGGTCCAGCCGTTTGAGCGTGAAGAAGTAACAAACATATAAACACACCCCCACACACACTCACAAACTTTCACCTTTATAACATTAGTGTGATTTGAATAGCCATGCTACTTGATAAAATAGAACTTTTAATAACTAGTACCTACCTACCTAATAACATGATATTATGAAACTGTTTGTTTAACCTTTAAAGTTCCGAACAACGTTATTAAAACCGCCTCTCCAGCCAGTTATGTAACTATGTAAACAAGCAACACTTCTTGTGGGTTGCCCTAAGAAAGCTCCAGAGTAAACAGCTAGCCACTGATCGGAATTTATAATAAGTATCGTGTTGTTTTCTCAGCTCTGAAGGACCGGCAGCCTAGTTGCGTAACACATTATCAATCGGAATCTGAATAATTTTGAAGCAAAGTGCTAGGTAATCCATTGCTTCATAAGTTCGAAAAATTTGTCTGCTCAACACGTAAATGACGCAATGAATGTTGTTGAACTGTCAAAATGAAAACCGATTCCGATTGATAACGTGTTACGCAATTGTCCCGCGGGACTGTTTTTAAACACAAAAAAACGCAAGTTTTAGAAACAATAAAAGTATATGATCGACTACAGTACACAAAATTAGAAAAATATATGATATTCTTCAGGATATATGCTAGGAAGATAGTGTGTTGAAAACATAATACAACTAATGCGATAGAAAAAAATCATGAAGATACCTTTAAAAACTTAATGAACTTACTCTAATAGGACTTTTCGAAAATGTTCTTAAGTAACTTTTTATACCTTTGTATCTTGCTTATGCGTATGAAGTTTCATAAAAATCGGTTCATTCATTTCGAAAAACAAGGGCTTGAAAGTTTCTATGAAATGCCGTACGGCGTAGACGCTTATCTTGTTATTTTTTTTGTGCTCGTTCTCTGCACCCTTTTTACTGCTAATTAATGTATATTCTGTCTTTCTTTCATTGTTATTGATAAAAACCGATATGTCTGATGTGATTATTTTTTTCTGTAGGTACAGTCAGCAAAAGAGATAAGTATGCAGGATCGTCGGATATACATAGTTGTAATTTACTAAGAAACCGATGGATGTTGTCAACTGAAATTTAATTTGATAAATCAGTTGTGTTTTCTATTAATAGTACTTACTATACTTAGTACTTACCTGTCAAAAAGAGTAACCTAGATAAAGTAGAAAAGACAGAGATTAAAACAGAAGACGAACTAGCAGGGGATCGAGGAAGGGAGGGGGAGGGGGGTGTTGGGGGTTCAGGGAATCAGACCGAAATAAACCTTATAAAACTATGTGGACAATGATTTTGATGATTTCATTAAAAACCGTGACAAAAAAAAAATTATGCTCTTGACCTCGAGCACGCCTGATGGAAAGCGATGGATGAGTTCTATGATGGAACGAGCGTGCCCAGAAGATGCCAGATATCTAAGGCACTGGAACTCCCACGCATCGACGAAACACAGCAGGCTGCTTGACTCCGGTGGGAGGGTGGTCGCAAACCAGGCGGGCCATAACCCTACCACCGCAAGGGAAGACTTGGCCTGTCAAATAAGGTGTTGGGTGTGTCTGTCCAGGATGCGCCGAGCGCTCGGTTCAGTTGAGTAACTGGCGGAACAAACTGCGCTACACGAGGAGGCTTCTTCATGCATCCCATTGTTTGAGAGCCAGTTCCAAGAGCTTCATACACCATGCTAAGTTATAAGATCCCCCCCGCCCCACCCAGAGCGGGAGGAGTCATTTGATGATTTCCCATCCGCAAAAAAAAAAAAAAAGTTATAAGATCAGCGGACAAACATGGTCTTAAATCGTCCAAAACAATCAAAGAGTTAAAATGCGGAATTAATTGTTTACGCCTCGGAGGCTTTGTGCGTGGTTTTCCTCAAAGGAATAAATCCTTTCAACGTTGAGGAAAACCATTTACCAATCTACCTAATTAGGTGTGTAAGTTTCTGAAACTGAATGCTTGTACAGGGTACAGTCAACAAAAGAGATAAGTATGCAGGATCGTCGGATATAGTTGAAGTTTAGTAAGAAACCGGTGGATTTTATCGAATAAATTAATAGAAAACAAACAGCTCATTTAACAAGTTAAATTTTGATTCAGTCGACTACATCCATCGGTTTCTTACTTAAGTTCAACTATATCCGACGATCCTGCATACTTATCTCTTTTGTTGACTGTACACAGCCACAAGATTGCAATATTTGGTATCACATAGTACAAGTGATTCGGTATGAAGTTATTGAAAACATGTGGTGGTATAACTGTATTATCTATTCCGTGGTCAGTAGATACACATAAAAAAAATAAAAAATAAAAACAAGACTGGCTTGTTTTTGAAGTTTTATAAAACTACATGTGATTGCGAATCCGCATGAATTGAAATAAATCAATCAGCCCAGAGCAGTGGTGGCTCAATGGTAACAGCCGCGAATTGTAAGTAGGTTCGAAAGCAGACAGGCGCTTTACTTTGTGTAAATTATTTCAACTCGGTGAAGGAAAATATCGTGAGGAAACCGTGTCCTAGAACCAAAAATTTGAAGACCTGTGACATCTACCTACCCGCCTGGGCCCATGTGGGAGATTACTGCCCACACCCCCTCACCGAGAGAAGGCCTGTATCCCAGCAGTGGGAAACTGATTATGCTAATCTGGGTAGCCTTTTCCCAACGATGTTGGGGTCGGCTGCAGCTGCAGCTGAATACCAGTATTGTACATGAAGCGATTGCCTATCGGACCTACTCAACTAAGTTACTGGGTGACACGAAACCCCTTGCTATGACTTCTTGAGGCCGAGGCTCGGAGGGATCTCAATCGTAATCGATGGTCACCCATCCACAAACCGACCGCGGCAAGTGTAGCTTAACCTTCATTCGACCCGTGCGGCTAATATCATATAGCCACGAGCCCCATGGGTTAATAAGAAACAAACACGAAACACTTGCCAAGAACACTAGTCGAATTTCTGTGTCAAGTAGGTAGAATGTTGGATGGACACGACGACATTGTGAAGGGTTCATTGTTTATCCATGAAACCACTACAAGAGCCGGTAGTTTGGTGTGTAAACTCCTTTACCAATACACGTGCTTTTGTACCTATACACTTCTGCTGAACCGTTCCGGGAGTAGGTATAGGGGTGACGTCACTAGCCTTTGTTTGGGAGAACAAGTTGTGGCTACTGCCCCAGATAGCCACATCCGGTAAGGGATGATGATTACCACAGATTATACTCACACACTGGGCCCCAAAGAAAGCGGGTTGGTTATAAAAAATGCGATAACTTTTAAAATATTTGAGCAACCTTTTAAAATTAAAACTAAATTAAAGTTTATTTCATCACAAGTAGGTATAGGAAGAAGTAAAGCCTTTTTATTTCATTTTGGTGATTGCATTAAAATTCATAAAAAAATAAAGACGACTTTTTTTAATTTTAACTACTTTGAGACCATTTGTTTTACTTTTGTTTCTGATTTTAGATATGGCATTTCTTGTGCAGAAATTCATTCGCCACTTACCCCTGATGGTCCCCTTACATCAGGGGTACGTGGCGAATGAATTTCAGAATTCTAACAATGCTTGAAGACTTGGTGTGTCGCTATCAACCATTCAAAGAGTGCTCTAGCGGTTCGAAGAGACTGGATCCAATATTCGCAGATCAGGAACAGGCCGAACAAGGTGACAGCGCAGAAGGATCGATATAATGGTGTCAACAACAACAGTGAGGCGGCGTCTTGCTGAAGCAAACTTGAAGCCATTTAGACCTGCAAATAGTCCAAAACTCGAAAGGCAGGATCGAAATTCAAGGCTGAGTTACTTGAATTGGTCTCTGGATTATTGGTCAAGAGGAATGTTTTCGGACGAGTCGAGGTTCATGCTATACATGCACGATGGGAGGCAAAGACTGTGACTGGCTGTTTGTGTATGTGAGTTTAAATGTTTGTAAACGCACCCACAATACAGGAGAAATTCCTAGTGTGGGGCAATGTTTAATAAAAAAAAAATTTTTTAAAGTGTCTATAGAAGACCAGGAGAGCGCTATAACCAAGCTTGCATTGAAGAGAAAGTGCCATACGGCTAAGGCTCCATACACGTGTAGGCTGTCATATAAAATTTTCTATACTACAGTCTTTATTGCATAAATGAGTGAATGGAAGTTATTGAGGTTCTTGTTACCGACCCGCTTTCTTTGCGGCCCAGTGTAGTTTGTCTAAGAGGTCACGTTTGGGATCCTTGAAGAGGCATAACTTATGTATACGGATCAAAGTTGCGACACCATGTTACTTGGGGACAAGGACAGGAAGCTGAGTAAGTTAATTAACTAACTTTAAATTGTCCATATAATTCTAATCACAACTTCCTGTAATTCTTTGACAGTTCTATGACACGGCTTATTGACGTAGCGCAACTGCTCAGCATGCCATGCAACCCAATACTCCAATGAGGTCATCACAAGGAATCGATCGCCAGGGGGATAATGAGAAAAATGGGGAGTTATTGGGTTTTTTCATCAGGAATTCTCCGGACATGGCAGACTAGAGTCTAGAACTGTGTCAATTTAACGGCAATAAGGTCGCCCGTTGTTCCCCCTGAATACATATAGGTGTATTATACACATCTCCCCAACCATCCGGGAAATGCAGGCACGAATTTACGTAATTAATTCAAAATATAGTTCGTGAGAAGTATAGGTATTTAATTAAAGTGTTTAAGGTTTCTGATGCATAAGCCAATAATTAAGTTGTAATGCACATCGTCGCGCAGTGCAGACATCACGAGAAGCCATACTCCGTAGTGCAGGAATCTTTTTTATTCGTGATATAAATGTGGTTTGCCAATGACGATATTCATTAAATTTTCTTTATAATTATTGGTTTTTACAACAACAAAATACCTTCGCCCAGCATAATCAGGGTATAATGTGTTTATTCACACAGGACAGGCTAGGACACAGGCCTCCTCTCTATGAGCGGGAAGGTACAGTGCAGATTGGTAGATGTCACATGTCCTCTAATTTTTGAGTTTTAGGACATGCCGGTTTCCTCACGATATTTTCCTTCGCCGTTTTGAGAGCAGTGGTGATGTAATAATTTAAACAAATTCAAGCGCCTGACTGGGTTCGAACCTACAACCTACACTCGTAAGTCGCGGCAGTTAACACTTGAATTCTCAAAGTAGAAAATCATTTGAGCTTTGCTTGAACACATGACACTTCTGGCAAAAAAGTATCCTGTCGTCACGCAACAAAAGTGTAACATTTTATCAGCGAAATAACTTTTTTTAAACCCGCAGGCTAATTGCGTAACACATTATCAGCAGCAACGGCTTTCATTGTTATTTACGTTTTGTCGCTCCATGTAAAATACTGGTATAGGTACTGCATCCGATTAGACTGGAAGCCGACCCCAACATAGTTGAGAAAAGGCTAGGCAGATGACGATTTACGTTGTTGAGCAGATAAATTTTTCGAACGTGTGAAGCAATGGATTACCAATATTCTTCAAAATGATCCAGATTGAGATTTATAGCTTGTTACGCAATTAAGGGGACTACATGACCTAAAGCACGGTCGCTGTCGGACTGCATAGAAAAGAGAGACAAGCGCGATGACACAACATTATCACGCGCCATAAGATTGTTGAATATTATTTCCATTGAGGTAGATATATTTCACTGCAGCCTGATGAAGTTCACAGAAGTAGCATCGAAGTGCATTGAAAATGTTGGGATGTGATTTTAATTGTATTTTAATGGTTTTTGTATTTTTAATTATTTTTTAATGGTATTTGTATTTTTAATTGTATTTTAATGGTATTTGGATTAGTATTTTAATTCTATTCTATTTGAATTTTTTATTTATATATTTTTTTTTTATTGTATTTTAAATTAGATTTATGTTTGTATTTGTAATTGTATTTTTGGGGTACCTACTACCTACTCAATGTAAGTTAGGTGTATGTGTATCTTTGTGGTAGTAACATTGCTTTGGCGTTTTAGCTGTTATGATGTTATTTACGAAATTTTGAATAAATAAATAAAAAAAAAAAAAAAAAAACACTGGTAATTTATTGAAAAATATGAAGCAATTATCTATTTACAAAAAATCTACTGTTTGGACTAAAAATTAAAACACTAGTGCTTTAGTATATTGCTTGTAGAATAATCTAACAAAAAATCACAATGATTGTATGTATATTAGTATGGTTTTTATTGTAAAAATTAAATTTTTAGAGGAATCTTCATGATTTTTTTCTATCATATCAAATTAGTTCTATTATGTTTTCAACACACTATCTAGCTAGTTTAAATCCTGAAGAATATCATATATTTTTTCTGATTTTGTTTACTGTAGTCGTTCAAATACTTTTAGGAGTTTTTTGCGTTTAGGTCTTGTAGGCCCCTTAAGGTGCAAACCAGTATTTTCAGAGCCTTTATCTACCTTAATTTAAACTTACTTTACTTTTAATACAATTCCAAAAAACTTTACATCTCCCTAATGTTGTTATAAGTACCAATAAAGAAGTTTAGATAGATTACTATCGATGACAATAATGTTTTGCCAATGAAAAAAGAGAATATGAAATTCTTCGTAGCTTAGCATGAGAAAGTAGGCCGAAGTCAAAATGTTCCATCCGTTCAAATTGACGAGGGACCGAATAAATTAAGGAAAGAATTCTCAAATAAAAACTGACGACTTAGTAATTGAAGAGGGGCGAGGAGATTATTATGAAACAGACAAGACATTCGTACATACCTACATGGACTAAGGATGTTACGGCGATAATTTCACTCCCGGGGCGGCTCGAATGAAAAGTTTTCGATAATGACGCGAATTGATTACATAAATACAATTGTGATGGTAAAATATACATACGTTAAGACACGTGACTCTTATCATACTGGGGACTAGTTTTAAAACGAATAAATATCTATCCAAAATTGATAAAAAAGTAAGATATTTTTAACACGGTCACAAAATACAGATACAGATATTACAGAAGGCAATCACATGTATGTACTTCACTTTTCATACCTACGCTCGGCGGTCGCGCTAGGGTTGTCAACTTTGGCTTATGCACAAAAAACTATCGTGGTAGTGGCACTCTTAACTAGTTGTTTGATTTATTGTTGAGCTTATTCTACAATGTTAAAACAAAACAATAAACATAGTACTTATTACTATACAAAAATTTACAGAACAAAAACATACTTATAAAATTTTACATTTGTCAATTTTCACTATCGAAAATCCCTAACAACTTCAAAACGGATTACCCTATTTACACAATTTATTTTGCCCTATCCGTTTTAGACCTAAACCTATCAAATGACACTAAAAACAATACATTATCTACACAAACAAAAAATCACGTTTTCAACTTATGTAATAGTTGGTGGCGTGAATTTACCTTACAAAAAGTTACTTCGTTTAAACTGATTCAAATTAAGAAACTATTATATAAATCGAGCTTAGATAGGCATTTTTTGTTGCTCCATTTTTGCACTTCACAGACGCGTGTCTCAAGCGGATGGCACCCGCGCTTGCACTACTCCTAACCCGTCCGAAATAACGTGTCCGTGGGCGGTGTCTATGTGTGCGTTGCTCGAGCACACTTTGTATGTAGATTGCCTTCTGTACTATCTGTATTTTATGACACGGTTTTATTAACTAAAAAAAAAAACTTTTTTTCTTTTTTTTTTGTGGATGAGAAATCATGAAATGACCCCTCCCGCTCTGGGTGGAGCGGAAGGGAGTATCATTACTGACTAAAACCCACCCGTGTTCCTTCCTTAGCCCTTTATGTTCCGGGCCAGCGGTAACCCTTTCGGACAATCCCGCTGACCCGGCAGGACGGTTTTACTAACTTCATTTGTAACTATTGTAACTAACAAACAATGTAATAAAATCATAGAAATCAATTCTTGGTGTCGAGGGTGTCATGATGGAGCCTGAAGGTGCATAGTGGAATTCTTTGGGGCTATTTATAAACCCTCCGAGTTTATTAGTATCCTCTTCACGCCATAACTTCAGTGACTTTATACTTATTAACTTGAGGAATTTATTAGACGCAAAAGTTAAAAATATGTAGTTTAGTTTTTTAAACTATTACATATTTTTTTATGAAGAGTTGCTCAGTACTCGGTTAAAACATGCACTTCGTAACTTTTTCATCATTCCGTAGTCTCAAGAGACACATGAACTCTGACTGTCTTTTGAATAATACAGGGTAGACTCGCATTGTTTGCTGTTCCGCCATTTTCTTCCACAGTACACATAGAATTCACCTCTTTTTAATAAGGAAGTATAAGCAGAGACTCAGGCACGATTCACAGAACGTACTTTTACTTTAATTGCTGCTAAGTAAGCGTCCTATACGAATGTGAACTTTTTGTTTTTATGACATTAATGTACATATTCGTATGAAAACTTTGCTCACATTTGCTCATACGAATATACACTAGAATAAGCATAGGAATAAGGTTCATATTTATATGAATAGCTTACTCTTCAGTAGGCTTGGCTCTTAAGCAGAGGTAGGATAGATATCCTAGATACTCCTTTTGATTTGTCCACGTTCAACGCCTGGTCATGTTCACACGCAGGTTACATGCGTACTACACACATCAACACCGTCTAGGGATATTTTGCATAAAGTTCTTAAACTCAAAAAATACTGTCCAGTTTTAAATTCTTTTGATGAAAGCTTATTTTGTAAACCTTTTTGAACGATTCTAAATTTGAATTTGAAAAAATAAATTAAATACAAAAGATTTACGCGGCATAATGGTAGCAAAGTCCGAAGGTTTCATTTACTTACAGTAGTTTTTGGCTTTTTTTTTTGTGTCAAATTTAAGTTTTACAACAGGCTATCGGTTAATTTCGAATTAATGTTATTGTGTGCATCATGCAGCGGCGCCATTTAACCAGAGAGGAAATGTTAAGGGCAGTAGGCATGCTCCAAGCTGGGGCTACTCAACGGAGTATTGCTGAGGAGATTGGAACAAGACAAAACGTGATATCAAAGTTATGGTCACGTTATCGTGCTACTGGTGAAGTGGCTGAAAGACACCCAGGCGTGACGCGCATAACCACTCAACGACAAGACCGATTTTTGCAAGTTGCCGCTTGAAGACAACCAAATGTTACGGCCATGCAGTTGGTTTAGAGGCTCCAGTCAGAGCACCAGTTGCTTGTGAGTGACCAAACTGTGAGGAGAAGGCTGCATGAAGCTAACCTTCATGCTCGCAGACCGCTTCGTACTCCAGCACTACGCCGAGGAAATCGTGGACGACGACTAGAGTGGGCTCGTGAAAATTTGCTCTGGGAAGATAACCAGTGGTCTGTAGTGCTGTTTACCGATGAGTCCCGGTTCGGTTTCCATCCCGATACACGTAGAGTACGTGTTTGGCAAGTTCCTGGTCGTGAGAGCCGTCTGCAACATCCTCAGGAAGTCCATTCATACCACGGCGGGACAATTATGGTTTGGGCGGGAATTCGTGTTGGTGGAAGAACAGACCTCGTTTGGATCAGAAACACCATGACGGCTGAAAAATACCGTAACGAGGTGCTAGTACCAATAATCTACCCCCATCGACTACAAATGGGCCAAGAATTCACGCTCATGCACGATAACACCCGTCCGCACACAGCGAGAGTGGTGACGAGCTGGTCGCAGGAGCACGACGTATCGGTCTTAGGCTGGCCCGCTCAATCGCCTGACCTAAACCCCATAGAACACGCGTGGGACATTCTCCAAAGAAGGGCTTTGAGGAATTTCCCTGCAAACATTGCGACGGAAGAGCAACTTTTTTTGCATCTTAGTCGGACCTGGGACAATATACCGCAGCAAGACTTGGATAACTTAATCCAAAGCATGAAAAACCGTTGCAGGACCGTTATTAACGTCATGGGTGGTTTTACTGACTACTGATTTTTCACATAACTGTTAAAAACAGATTAATTTTTCCTTATTTTTCACTTTTTCTTGAGAAACACATTCATTGTTAGTTTAACCATTATTTCAAGTTTTTTCTATAATTGAATAAAAATTTGTTTACACAAAAAAAAAATTGTTTTCTTTTATTCTGGAGTGTAGTCTGATAAATGGGCTTTATAAAAATATATACATGTTGTATGTTATTTTTAATAAATTTTGAGTAAATTGAGTAAATCCAAAATATCCCTAGACAGTGTTGATGTGTGTACATTCCTGACCTTTTTAGTGAAGGTCAGTGTCCTTCAAGGCCGTCCCCTTACATTCGTCGCTGTCCCGTCATATGAATGCCTCATCATCAGCTCCTGTAATACAAAACGAAAGCAATTGCCAGCACTTGAATAGTCTTTTTTTTTTTGCGGATGGGAAATCATCAAATGACCCCTCCCGCTCTGGGTGGAGCGGAAGGGAGTGTCAGACTCTTACTGACTAAAACCCACCCGTGTTCCTTCCTTAGCCCTTTATGTTCCGGGCCAGCGGTAACCCTTTCGGACCATCCCGCTGACCCGGCAGCACTTGAATATCTTGAAGAATCATTTTGAAGGATATTGCTAATCCATTGCTTCATATATTTAAAAAATTTGTCCGCTCAACAACGTAAATAACGCAATGAATGTTGTTCAACTCAAAATGAAATCCATTGCAACTGATATAGTGTGTTACGCAATTACCCGGCAGGTCTCTGATAACAAAATTGTCGTGGCTACGTTTTAGGCTGAAACAAAAGCTTCACATGTTAAGAAGCATAATTTTATAGCTTCCTATTTACCGTTTAGAACTAGCGACACGTTCCTCTGTCACACAGTTTTCACGACTTGACAAAACATCGATATTTCTTTATTTTAATATTTTATGAGGAGCGGTGGCCCATTGGCAACGGCCCCGACTCACGAGTTGTAGGTTGTTACGGGCGACATAGCTTATAAGTTTGATATTGGCGCCGATTCTGTTGTTCACAAACTAAACTAAATTTAAGTTCAGGCATCTTTTTCTTTCTATTTCATTAAGAAAAGGACAGAAGATAGATATTAGTTTAGTCCTGTCAAATTAGTCAGCGCCTGACGTAAATTGACGTATTTTTAATAGCCAATTTTTTAATCTCGTCTAAATTGTCTATGGAGTATCTTAATTTGACAGGACTAAACTAATATTGATCTTCTGTCCTTTTCTTAATGAAATAGAAAGAAAAAGATGCATGAACTTAAATTTAATTTAGCTTGTGAACAACAGAATCGGCGCCATTGTTATGTAGACTCAAAGATGTTAGGTTTTAAGTATTAAATAAAGACCATTTTGTAGTAGGGCTAGTAAATAAGACATGTATTCGATTAGGTTTGTAAAGTTAAGTATGATTGTGAGGGAGGCGGCGCAGAGCGCGGTTCAAGACAAGGACAAAGGAACGCTCCGCAACAACGAACCGCGCGGCCCGCCGCCTCCTACTACCTGCACTAGGGTGCGACTAGCGCATTGTATAAAAGACGAGCGGTCTTGCTGCATTTTGTCCCAAAACCGTTTCCTCAGAAAGGTCACGGGAGCCCCCTTCTATGTCCGAAACGTGAACCTTCACGTAGATCTCAGACTTCCCACCGTCCAGCAGTTAGTGAAACGCCTCTCTGAGCGCTTCTTTGATTCTGCCATTAAGCACCCCAATCCCCTGATTGCGGCGGCCTCCCGATACACTCCCAGTGGGAAATTATAGGCTAATTATGGCAAACAAACCTTCCGGAATCAATTCTCAAAATAATGTTGAAAACCGCATCAAAATCCGTTGCGTTAAAAAGCGACTTCATAATATTATGTAGTATGTAAAGATGAATGTCACATCCCTAGAGCTGGCGTGTTATACATAGATTAATATCTTAGTTACATTGGTACCTACTTGCTACTCTATGAAACTACTGAATGTATTTTCCAGGAAAGTCACGTCAAAGTGCTGTCGTTATAATATATCACGACAGCTCTTTGACGTGAACATGCTGCATACTGCAGTCAGCGTGTTCTCAGAACCTATAGTATTGGTATGCATGTTTCTGTACCATTCAATTCGAAAAGGTTGCACAGAAATAGACACAGGTTATGTTAGCGGTACCAACGATAACAAAATAAAACTTCATATGAATCCGGATAGATATATGAAAATCTATTAAAGAAATTTGACAGATTGTAGTAGCTTGATGTGCTGGCGTCTGTACCAACCGAGCCAGTTGAAATTATGATTCGCCGCAAATTTTTCATCCTGATTTCGAATAACTTAGTTATAATTATTGAATTAAGATTAAATCATGCGTTCAGACAAATTAATTGATTAATTTCAATAAAATAATTGTGATTAAAATAAAATAACATTAGTGTATGGACCCCATCGGGTAAAAGCCTCCGCCAATGAATTCCACTTTTCTCTATCTGATGCGGTGGCAAGCCAGTCCCGCCCAGCGTTCGCAATAATCTCGTCCTGCCATCGGGCACACGGCCGGCCTCTGTTCCTGGTACCTCGTGGACCTTCCCATTTAATAGTCCTGATTGTCCATCCTATCCTTCGGTCTATTTCCTCAAAATTTCTGTTTTTCTGTGATCGCGGCATGCTGTTAACCAGTGGCCTTAGTGTGAGCTATTTCACTCATGTTCGATTGCGAGCGCATTAGAATTTTGTAGGGAAAAGTTATAGCGCCACCTGGAGGTCACTAGGAGAACCTAATTTCCCATACAAAATTCTGACGCGCTCGCAGTCGAACGTGAGTCAACTAAGGCCACAGGATAGGCGTCATCTCGTTGTTGGGCATGACTTTGGTTCATCTCTAAACCCACATGTTCGCTCGCTACTTGTAATTCGTTGACCATAATATTAAGTTCCAAAGGATTTTCGGATAGCACGACAATGTCATCCGCAAAACGTAAATGGCTTAGGTGTTTTCCATTTACAAGAATTGAGGGTAGGTATACGCAATTTGAATGCGAATCGAACCGGGAGTTTAGACAATTTTATCCGCAGTATATTTTATTTTTATTTCATGACCCAGATAATCTTGGTACCAAAACACTACACTACAATGTTTCGATCATCCTCCATCGACGTGACCACGGACCTGACTACACTGTACGTGACCACGGATCTGACTATAGACGTGACCACGGATGTGACCCCGAACGTGACCTTGTTATCGTGCAATGAAAAGACACAGTACACAGTTCTTTTTGTTACAACAAACGATGTTTTCGTTTATAGGGAGTATCTACTCGGGACTTGGGACTAGGAATTTCATGAAACGCGAAATAGTCGCGCAAATACACTGTGATTTCTGGATGACAACAATATTTATTCGGTAGAAGAAGCCGACTGACGACAGAGGTGGATTCTTTATGAGATGTATTTAATTTAATGTATTTTATGTTTGCGATGCTTAGTTGTAAGTACCATCTATAAGGGCCATTAGGCATTGAGTCGAGCGCTCTTGCTTTCGGCTCGAACAAAACCCTTAAAAGAGAATCTTAATCTTCGTTGACATCTCGAAAACTACCCACATTAAGTTGAAAGGGTAAACAACAAACTTGGGACGGCCTTAATTGGGAGGCCTTTCAGTTTTAATTGATTTCAACTGCCAGCCGAAATATTTTCTTTCATTGTGACCGCAGAAATCTTTAATTATAAGTTTGGGCCTACGTCATTAGGCGTGACTTGGAGAGACTTCACAGAATGCTGTGAAGTTTTAATTCAAGTCTCAAGGTGATTATACACTTGAGCATTTTCTCGAGCATCATCATCTGCCTAGCCTTTTCCCAACTATGTTGGGGTGGGCTTTCAGTCTAACCGAATGCAGCTGAATACCAATATTTTTCATGGATTGCGACTGCCTGTCTGACCTCCACAACCCAGTTACTGGGTAATACGATACCCCTTGGTAAGACTGGTTGTCATACATTCAGGCTTTCGGCCAGCCGGGACCAACGGCTTAACGTGCTTTCCGAAGCACGTTAAGCCGTATATAAAGATGGTCACCCATCTACAGACCAACCACGGCAAGCGTAGCTTAACCTGATCGATTGGCCTGTGCGGCTGTTATTATTTAGCCACGTATAGCTGTTATTATTTTTCTCGAGCATTTCCATGTGAATGGCGCCGATTCCCTTGTCCACAAACTAAACTAAAGTTCAGTGCATCTTTTTCTTTCTATTTCATTAAGAAAAGGACAGAAGATAAATATTAGTTTAGTCCTGTCAAATTAAGATACTCCATAGACAAGTTTAGACGTGATTAAAAAATTGGTTATTAAAAATACATCAATTTACGTCAGGCGCTAACTAATTAATAAAGTAAAATAAGAGCAGTGGTGGCCTAGTGGTCACGGACACGACTTACGTGTGGTAGGTCGTAGGTTCGAACCCAGACAGGTGCTTTATTTTGTGTAAATTATTTCATCACCACTGCTCTCAAAACGGTGAAGGAAACCATCGTGAGGAAACCGGCATGTCCTAGAACCAAAAAAAATTCGAAGACATGTGACATCTGCCAATCCGCACTGGGCCCGCGCGGTGGATTACGGCCCACTCCCTCTCACCGAGAGGAGGCCTGTGTCCCAGCAGTGGGAACATTATAGGCTGATTATGATGAAGTTTAGACGTGATTAAAAAATTGGCTACTAAAAATACGTCAATTTACGTCAGGCGCCGACTAATTTGACAGGACTAAACTAACGTTTATCTTCTGTCCTTTTCATAATGAAATAGAAAGAAAAATATGCACTGAACTTTAGTTTAGTTTGTGAACAAGGGAATCGGCGCCATTGTAACATTCTTATAAATGGAACAATACAGGCAAAAGCTCAGTTTCCTAAAGCATTTTCATGTAATGTAACGTTCCTGCGAATGCTCGACGCTGCGTTCGACATCATGCTCACCACGGCTAGTGAGCATTTACCTGTAACATTTCATTTACCTGTAACATTTCATTTACCTGTAACATTTCATTTACCTGTAACATTTCATTTACCTGTAACATTTCTTTCTACCTTGCGTTAATTGTTGATACAGCGTTAAACAGACAATTAAAAATTTTCATCTGTTTATTAATGGTTGTAATGGGAATCATATCACTTGGTTTTAGTAGGTTTTTATTTTTTATTTATCCTTTTGATAGATTCTTATTTTGTAAATGTGAGGACTTTGTAGGCCTTGTAGACTTTAGATTTGCAGACCATTTTTTATTTTATCAAGTACCTGGTACTAGTTGACAGGCCTACGCTGTCCTCCCATACCTACTGTAATTTGGAAACATTGTAAAAGCCAGGTATTTTTAAAAAGAGTAACCGTAGAGTTTCTTGCCGGTTCTTCTCCATAGGAAACGACCAATTGGAACCGTGCACCTAGCTTCTGACGTTTCATAAGTGCCCATGTAGGTTTATGTGAAATAAAATATTTGGATTTTGATGATTGTGCGTTCCTGATCGCTCGTGGCAAGGCTCGATAAAATGTAAAACATCGAGCATCGTAGTCGAAGTACGGTTCGATAAAATCATAAAACGGCGAATGCTCGCGACAAATTCTTTCATCAACAAGAGCCTCAGTTGAGCGAACCTTTCTTAAAGGTTCCGCTTATGCTTTGTTAAACAAGTCTTGGAAGAAAAATACACCTTGAATTTCGAAATAAAATGTTTGGAAATTATTGTACACAGCACTGTATCATTATGGTCGGATCTAGGTCACGCTACATGCCCGGTCCTTTTAACTACTGCTGGCGGCCAGCTTAATTCAATCTCCGAGCAGCCACCTGCTTTTTTCATTACTTGAGCGAGGTTAAAAGAACAAAGTGTCTTAAATGGCGTAGACATTTCAGTTGTGAATAAACGTGGTTGTTTATGTGCTAGCTTATATTCAGATAAGCTTCAGCGCGGTTTAATGAAAAAGCTCATCTTGTACCAAGTCTCGGCTGTCATTTGTTTTTGCAATGCAATTACTGAGCGGTAGGGTACGGATATTGATTGGCTCTGCCACTGCGTTATTGCCAGTTCGCTTTTCTCTTCTAAAGAGGGTATTTAAATGTGCTCTCCGTCATATTGTGTGAGAGTCTTTTGTTTTAGCGTTTGGTTGAGTAAGTTTGTTGTTTGTTACGCTACGTTTAAAACGGCTGAACAGATTTGGATGAAATTTGGCACACAGATAGAGCATGACCTGGTAAGGACGTAGGATGCTTTTAGAAGTTCCTTTCAAACTCAAACTCAAAGCATTTATTTCAATTAAACCTCGTTTCGTTGTATTTAACACTTTACGTCAGGGCTGTCCAAATCAGATACGATCCAGGGTCAATAAAAATCTAAATCGATTTGAGGGCCACGGAAACAAATACTTTAGCTGTTTTAGAAATGCACCTTTACCATTTTAATTGAAGTACAGACGGCAGCACATCAAGCTACCCGAAACTGTAAAATTTTCCCAATCAACTTTGAACCTTATGCTTTAGCGATAAAGTTGGAAATCTATTAAAGAAATTTGACAGATTGTAGTAGCTTGATGTGCGGGCGTCTGTACATTGATTCCTAGGCTGTGCTACAGAACTCCTGGGGACGGGAATCGATGAACTCCTATAAGGTGTTTTTCACAGATTCATTGCCTAAGAATTTTATTTATCTTTTATCGTCCAATTTTTCTTAGAGCTTCCAGTTGGAGCATTTGTGATTTTAAAAAGGTCGTTTGTGCTGTGTTTGACAGGCGTAATCTTTACGAAGGAGTGGACTAAAGCCTTTGATTTTTATTGTTTTTTTGTCACCCATCGTACTTATTCGCCAAACCTTACATCAGCTTACTTTAAAAAAAATCGTAATTCAGATAACTTTTTATAAAGGTTCTATTTGGAACCGAGCTGCCAACTGCAACTGCCGACGGCACGTGCAGCGGCTCATGCCTCGCTCGCGTCTGGCTCGTGCAGTGGCTCGTGTCAGCATACAGTCGCTGCACGTGCTGTCGGCAGTTTCAGTTGGCAGCTCGGTTCCAAATAGTACTTTTAGGGTTTTCAACTCCGAAGCGTTGTGTCAATGCCAAACACCTTTCAAGAGTTCATCGATTCCCGTCCCCTGAATTAAAAAAAAAAGTCTAAGTATATAAATGCACTTCCAATAAAATGGCAAAGGGGAACCATTAGCCAAAAAACATCGATTAACAAAACTTTTCATCGGTAAATCAAATCAAATTAAATCAAAACAAAATAAATTAAAATAATATCGCAAACTTATATATATATTTTTTTTTAACTTATAAAATTAAAATCAAAATAAGGTAACGACCATCGATAAAAGAAAGAAGTGTTTCTGTGGTAAAGACCTCTTATGTCGTGGCCTGCACAAACTTAAGCCGTGGCGAGACCCTGCTTTACATAACAGGCACAATAAAATAAATTTACAATGTTTGAGTGCCAGAAACAGAAGAAAAATATATTCAACCAGCCGCGCACAATGCTCGTCTGTTCAAATCTAGATACTCGCGAGACAGAGAGAGAGAGAAAAAAAGTCGCATTGGTCTCCTCAATGCGACTTTCTCTCTCTCTATACACAGTGTTCCGGACGATATACAGAAACTTCGACCAGATGTTCAGACCATGGAAATAAGCATTTTTCATTATGGACACATTATTATTTATTGTTAATTTTCATGCAAACTAAATACCTTGACGTAAATCATCCGATATGCATGCCTCTTTATTCGAATTGGCAACTACGTATTTTCATTCATAAGATTGGGCGGGCTGAAACTTGTCAAAACTAAGTTAGGACACTTTCTTATTCTTACTGTATAGCTCAATTAAACATTAAATTAAATTACAAATATCTTTGTAACGACAAATTAAATCTAACACAGGAAGTAGTACGTTACTACTTCCTGTGTTAGATTTAATTTGTCAAAGCTACAGAAACGTTCGACAAATTTTATGGATAACGCGGTGAACACGGTGTATTATACCTAATGCTTTTCTTTCCTTAGGTACGTGGCAATTTCTACCAGTCAACATCTACCGAAAGCCGCGTTATGGAATTTCGTTCCAAAAGTAATTGCTAAATTCGACCTAAGTACTCTGTAAAAAGACATGCGAGGTCGAACATAAAAAAAAATACGATGATTTCCAATCCGCAAAAAAAAAAAAAAAAAAAGTCGACACCTAAGCGTCGACTTTTTTTTTTTTTTTGCGGATGGGAAATCATCAAATGACCCCTCCCGCTCTGGGTGGAGCGGAAGGGAGTGTCAGACTCTTACTGACTAAAACCCACCCGTGTTCCTTCCTTAGCCCTTTATGTTCCGGGCCAGCGGTAACCCTTTCGGACAATCCCGCTGAAGCTGGATTGTCATTGCGTTAAGCGTCGACTTGAAAACCTCCTCTCTTTTCATCGGTTAGTAAAAAACACACCGAAATCACCATATTTTCTTTCGGCGTCAGTGAGCCTGCTAGAGAGGTCTCATGAGTACAGACCCTACGCCAGCACATCAAACTACCCGAAACTGTAAAATTTTCCCAATCAACATTGAACCTTATGCTTTAACGATAAAGCTGAAAATCTATTAAAGAAATTTGACAGATTGTAGTAGCTTGATGTGCTGGCGTCTGCACATTCTCAAAGCATATATTGATGGCGTATGGCGGCTGAGCTCGCTATGCCACCGGACGGCAATTACAGGAGACTTTTTTTTTTTTTTTGCGGATGGGAATTCATCAAATGACCCCTCCCGCTCTGGGTGGAGCGGAAGGGAGTGTCAGACTCTTACTGACTAAAACCCACCCGTGTTCCTTCCTTAGCCCTTTATGTTCCGGGCCAGCGGTAACCCTTTCGGACAATCCCGCTGACCCGGCAGGCTTCGGCCCTATGGGGCCCGTCCTCGATGCTGACATCTCTTTGAGGCGCGCGTGGAACACGTACGCGCCCTCCGGCACGGATTACAGGAGACTTCATCCTACTTGCACCAAAAAGCTACAAAAGCGATGCTCCTTTATACCCACCGCCTCATTTCACCGTTTTATTGAACCAGTTTCCTTTTACCTAATTAATAACATTACCAAATTAGCGTTTCCTTTTCCAAGGTACACCTAAAAATGGCAACGTAAAAAATTATGAACAAGCTTTTACGCTATCTCCTTCATTTAAATTTTTGTAAGTTTGGATGTTTGTTCCTCAAAAGTGTCCTGTGATTAAGGCACCTACTTAAGTATAATTAGAGAATTAGAATATTCTGGGACAACGAAGGGTTTTCATTCCTTTCAATTTAAACATGCTACAAAGCGTAACAAAAAATTTCGGCAATCTTCATCATACCTACTATCATTTTTACAGCTTATTACACTGCACCTTACCATTTTCACAGTTGCCGCAAATGTACTATTATTTAATTATGCACGATAAAGATCTTATTTTCCGTTTAATCGCGGTGTATTATTTATTATTTCATTCATTAACGTCAAACTTGTTGTGCACATTGATGTGCTTAGCCGACACGCAGTAAGGGACAGAAATATTCTTACTCTGTCTCTTTTCTTTGCTAGTGATGTTAATATATTTCTCTTTTTCTTGTGCTAATGAAAAAGAAGATATGCAGCAGTCTATAGTTTACTCTGTCTACGCTACAAAGCTTTAATTTTAAAGTATCGGAGGGTACTGTTGTATCTATGGTTGTTGTGCGGTAAACTCTGCTTGCGAGATGCAGGATTGCGTGACGTCAGTATGACGCGTTGTTCGTATGTGGCGTTGTAGATACCGCTACAATTCAAAGGAATATCGAATTCAGAATATAAGCACTCTAAAGAAAAGCACTATAAAACATTTCTACTTTTGGCTCTAATCTGTAATTGCGTCCTTGCAAGGTCGAGTCAGAAAAATGTTTCGTCTTCGCGTGGGGTAAAACATTTTTCCATTTAGCTTTTCAGTTTTATCTTAGGACTTATGCCAACTCACAAATAAAATGCTGCCGTCATAAAGAAAAAGGGCACAACTAACATTTTTTCCAAAAAAATTTAGTAAAAAAAATGGCATTATGCGCCTTTTTTTCTGATTCCAAATATGTATGACTCAATTAAAAAAAAAATGTTAGTTGCGCCCTTTTTCTTTATGACGGCAGAATACTACGAAGTTTTACCTTCACGTAGAAGACGATTTACGAAAGGAATGTATAAATCGAATGGCAGGGGATCGCGCGAATAAGGATGGCCTCGAAAGACATTCCATTAATCTCATTGGTACAGAAAGGTCTGGTGCGTAGTACTTGCAACCGGCGCGGCGCGGCGGCGCGTGTATAAGATGTATGAACGTGAACGATACGAGAGGTGTAGCTAAGTAAAGATCGTAACACATGACATTCTGTACTATTAGTTATTCTGTGGTTTCTGCTGATAGAGCTTCTGAAGGTTTTAATACAGTTTTTTGATACATATCTATATTCCTATCTGAATCAATTTTATCTATACATGAAAACTGTCGAGAAACCACTTGCTATAATCTAGGACGTTATGTCCCACTGCTGGGCAAAGGCCTACCTTTCCCTTTTCCACACACGTCTAGTCAAACCACATTCGTTGCGGGACTTGCTAATAAAAAAAAACATAACCCAATCTTTACTTTCGCAGGGTGGTAAAAATCAATAATAATTTATAATATTGAAACCATAGATTAAATCTATGATTGAAACTTTTCGTTCCAGCTGGTAGGTCCAAAAATACCCTGTAACTTTAAACGGCTTTACTTATGTGTAGCTGGCGACCCCGTTACCAATTTGCCGACTAACTGACTGACTAATATTTTTATCATGAGCATAAGTTCTTGTGTAAATCACTGTCCATTCCAAGGTTGACTGGAAGAGATCGCAGAAAGCGATAACGCAGCCCATTGTATATTTTGTAGTGTTTGTTGTATTTTTATGTTTGTATTTTTGTGGTGTACAATAATTTAAAAAGAAATAAATAAATCTGTCGCAGTCAACTAGCTTAATTAGCCTTTCAGTTAACTGCCTAGCCTTTTAACTAAACGGCGCCGCTCAACCAGCAGCCTGAATTATATTCAGCCAATTCGTCTAATACAACATTGAATTAACTAGTTGGCTAATGCTTAGGCCATTTATATAATAGCGTGGAAAAGTGAGGAAAACAAATGGAACTAAAAGGCTAATTAAGAGCGAATACGCCGTACGGCAATTTATACAAACTTTCAAGCCCTTGTTTTTCGAAATGAATGAACAGATTTTAATGAAACTTCATACGCATAAGCAGGATACAAAGGTCTAAAAAGTTAGTTAAGAACATTTTCGAAAAATAGTGTTACAGCCAAATTAGACCGATTTTAAATTTTCCAAAGAAACAGAGATTTCCAGTTATCTTTTTATAAATAAGACATTTCGAAAATGTTCTTTACTAACTTTTTAGACCTTTGTATCCTGCTTAAGCGTATGAAGTTTAATTAAAATCACGGCGGTTCATTCATGATATCGTATCTACGCTCCCTATACGCAGTAGTTCACGTATGTTGTGAACTTGTGACCCTATAATATGACAGTTGGTATTTATTGTTGCAGCGCGATGACACCACAAACCCTCAAGGTCGAGAACTGCTCGTCCCACTGCACTACCCCGTCCGAGAGGCAGGAAAACGTGGTCTCCGTCAAGGTCGGCTTGATCCATATCAACCCAGCTTCCAAGTGAGTGTACTGTTTTAGTTTTACTGTGAGTCTAGCACGAACGCGCGGAGTTAATAATATTAGCCACTACTCTACTACTATTTATTATCCCACTTCAGGGCAAAGGACTCTTGTCATGCAGAAAAGCCCCGAGCAAGTCTGAAATCGCCTCAATCCATACCACGCTTGCTCGAGGCGATTACCGACTTATATTAACTAGAAGTCCAGGTTACCTCACGATGTTTTTCCTTCACATAAAATAAAAAAATAAAAATTTAAATTCAGATATCAAGGATCCGATATCAGGATAGGTTTATAAATATTACATAAATGACAATAACAATTAAAATGAGGATTAAAATTAACATTAAAAATGAAAATGAAAAATAAGAATCAAAATTAAAATCAATAACAAAATTAAAATGCATATTAAAATTATAATTAAATGACCGATTTAGTAAGGGACCTCCACAGCGGAGATGAAACCCTGTCAACATAAACGTAACGTAAATTGGAAAGATTTTAAAATTGACAATACTCGTTTCGCACTTTTTATTAATTATTTTTTAAACTTTATTCTGTAATCGTGCTTGTCGGAATTACTGAAACAACAAATGTTACAGGATAGTTGTATTTTATACCGGGTAAGTACACACAGTTCGACTTTAGTTGATCAACAGTCAAAACCGATATGAACCGTCTGAACAGACCTTCAAAGTACTTATTTTTTGTTAAACAACAAATGTTGTGGGACTGAAATCGAACCGTGTGAACTCGGTAATATTACAACATCGTTCGGATTTACGTAACCTTTATGTCACGTTTTCGTGTTAAAGGCTCAGGTTACAAAGACCCAGAAAAGGGGCATGTAATTGTACTACACTGGTCTCATTGTATGTGATCCTCTCCGGGCCAATGGGTTTCACATTCCAATTGATGTATTCCACTAATAGAGCAATATTAACTGTGTATTTTTTATTTTAGTGTATTTATTTTATTTCTTATTTATATCTCACTAGCAGCGCCCCCATAAGTGTCGATCCCGTGGGAATATCGGGATAAAAACTATCCTATGTCCTTCCCCGGGATGCAATCTATCACTCTGCCAAACTTTATCGAAATCCGTTGAGTGTTTTAGGCGTGAAAAGATCGCCTACAGACAGACAGACAGAGTTGCTTTCCAACCAATATGGCTTGCGTTAGGAAGGTTTTCACAAAAAAAAAATCGAAACAAAAAGCAATAAGTATTTTAAGTCATTATGGCAAAATTAAGTAGCGTGTGCTGTGTGATTTAAAATATATGTTTTTTTTTATGAATAGAAGTTTTATTTCTAATGCAACTTACTACCAACCACCTAATTTTGTAATTTTTATTTCATTAAAATATGTTCAAAATTTTTTACTTACGAAAGGCCCGTCTCGTATACAGCACTATTATACTATAGTTTCACGATAAAGTGCCAGTCGCACAATTTTTTGGATTTTTCCTGACTACATATTATTTTTTATGAATATTCCACTTACATCTAGCCATTTTGAACCTGTATAACGACAGAAAATGGCGCCATTATAAATAAGTATTTAAATCCACGATTGGTGTTTCTGTGTAAAAAAAAATCGTACACAGAAACATTTTAAAACCTGAGAGTCCCGGAAAGGTATTAATTATTCATGGCATCCATCAAAAAGGTTTTAAGTTGTCATTGAGTTACATCCATGACTAATTTAGAACTTAGAAGCTGACTTCCAAGGTTAAATTAACGTTAAATTAATGTTGTGATGGTTGTATTTGGGTTCTGTTTAAGTAGCTTGAATGGTTCTGGATTTGAGCTATAGGTTTTGCTGTAGCTCTCAGAAAGGTTCTAAAATGTGGGCCCTTTGTGCACTCAGGAGGTTAATAAAAGGTTAATATAACGTTGTTAAGTCTACTTACGAGCAGATTTCCATACAAAGGATCCTTCAAAACCTTTCTAAAACCTAAAATGTTACGGGGCATTGAGCCATATTACCTATAATTCATGCGCGCCATCTTGTACAATATCAGAGGGACAACTAGGTAATTTTAAGAACGTTCACAGTCTGGGGGCCCAAATAGGCCACTTTGGCAGAATCACAAAAGGATAACATTATGAATTATAATATGGTGAAAACAGTCCGTGTTTTTCTTTTTTTCGCTGCACTACGTCGCGTAGGTACAATCAAAGAGATTGGGATTGGATTTGGATTGGATTGATTGGTATTTTAGCACAGACAAAAAAAAAACTGAAAAATGCTTCACCAATGGGATTTGATACGATTAACTTAACAGTTAACTGTCCATTACGTTACCATTTATGCCTATGTCCAGCAGTGGACTGCGATAGGCTGAGTTGATTGACGTTATCATTTTATGATTCTGCCAAAGTGGCCTTTTTAGGCCCCCTGGTTGATAGTCGTTAGAACAAGTCATCGTTGTAAAGCAATTTATGTTTAAAGGATTTTGTAAGTGAAGTGTACTTATTATTAGTCCGTCGCCTAAGGGTATTAGACAAAGCCGATTTTAGAAACAACTAGCTTTTGCCCGTAGCTTCGTCCGCGTGGAATTTCTTGCTCCCTCCAACCCATCGCATCGCAGCGCCTGCCCGCGCTATTTCTTTGTTTTCACGTTTTTTTTTCTTTTTGCTTGGCTCATAAGGATCATGTTAAATAGCCCATTATATTTTTTTTCCGGATGGGAAATTATCAAATGACCCCTCCCGCTCTGGGTGGAGCGGAAGGGAGTGTCAGACTATTACTGACTAAAACCCACCCGTGTTCCTTCCTTAGCCCTTTATGTTCCGGGCCAGCGGTAACCCTTTCGGACAATCTTGCTGACCCGGCAGGCTTCGGCCCTGACGGGCCCCTTCACGTGATGCTGCCATCTCTTTGAGGCGCGCGTGGAACACGTACGCACCGTCCGGCAAGGGGCTGGTCCTGATCGGACGGTGAGCTACCCATTCCTCCGCAGACCGTCCGCAGACCCGCGCCTACGGTGGCCGGGAGTCGTCCCGTGGCTATAATACTCATATATTATATACTCAGGCCAATTTTTGAGGAATAATAATGGCCTTCCTCAAAAATTGCCCTGAGTAAGTATCATAATTATGCAAAAAGAATTTTCCAAATGCGACTGGTAGTTCCCGAGATAAGCGCTTTCAAACCAACAAACTCTTCAGCTTTATTATTAATATAGATTTACCTAATACAATTACTTGGGTATAATAAAATACCCGAGGCTCTGATCCACAAACATTAGATTGATGCTCTATAGCAATATTCCGTAAAGAATTTTCTAATAAGATGTTTTCTTTGGTACATAATAATTGTTTTTATGAAATTCGTAGACAATCTTAAGAGTCTTTCCTTGGTCTTGGAAATATAATTTAACTTAATTAGTTTTGTGAATTGTTAAGCTGTGTTGGAATTAATTCCACGATTGTTTGAGAAAGCTTAGGTTGAAAGCAATAAAGTAATTTATTTACAACTTGCTTTTGCTCGTCACTTCGTTTTCGTCGAAGTAAAACATTTTAAGGTCTATATTTTCGGCATTAGAATCGTGGTCAGACCTTGTAGCAATTTTTTTAATTTTCCATGTACGATTTTGACTTCGCTACGACTTAATTGTATTTATAGAAAACTAGCTGTGCCCCGCGGTTTCACCCGCTTAAATGTCGGTCCCGTGGGAATATCGGGATAAAAAGTAGCCTATATGTTAATCCAGGGTGTCAGCTACCTCCATACAAAATTTTATCAAAAATGGTCTAGCCGTTTGAGCGTGAAGAAGTAACAAACATATAAACACACGGACTCACAAACTTTCGCCTTTATAATATTAGTGTGATTGCATTGATTAAATAATATTATTAACAGTAAAATAGAAGTGCAAAGTTGATTTTCGTTAAAGAACCCAAGCAACACTTTAGCGGAAATTACATCCATAAACAAGCTATATTACAGTCAAATGCTCTTAAGTAGCTGTACTAACGGATATGACGATTCTTGAGACTGTATGAGGGGTGATTTCTACACTGTTAAACAGCACAGCTGACTAATGGCTGTCTAATGGAGAAAAAAACAACAAAGTGCATTTTAGTAGAATTTGAAAGAACTATTGTCCAGCTTTTGGCTACGTATAATGCTACTAGCTGGTTAAGAAGACCAAAGCTTGTTAATGGCTGCTTAACGCGGTAAAGTCACACCTCTTCTAAGTTGTGAGCTGTATTAGAGAATAAAATTTTGCCATTGGCTTTTTTATGGTGTACACTAATTCTATTAGAATGCTACCTCAATGAGCTTAATAGTAGCTGGTTAAAAGAATTTAAAGACTGCATGAGCTGTAAAGTAGTGTAGCCTTACTCCACTTTAATTCCAATTCTCATAGTGTAAATATTAGCTATTTAACAGCGTCTAGAATTATTGAAGAGTAAATATAGGTTAGTGCAATGGTAACGTCAATTTTGACATAACCTCGCAACGCGACCTAATTCAAGTTAAATCATGGAAAAAAAGGAAAAGAACTGGTGCAGTTAAAAATAAACATTCAAAAGAATACAACAAGCAAGGATAGTGAAAATCTCCTTCATTTATCTAGCTGCAGTCACGTGCCGGTGTCGATTGAAAATGAGGGTTCCGGACACATAGATTTTGTTACCAATGATCATAGTTCCGTACAATTAACGAATTCGGTCAGTGACTTTTCTAAAGCAATGATTGAAAGTAGAAATAGTGAAACTCTTGAATCAAACCAGACATATGAAGATGAGCGAGAAAATATTTATACGAAATAGTACATTATGATACATGTGTGCTAAGTTGATCATTATGCACGAGGCGATATTATTCGCGCGAGCCGCAGGCGAGCGCGATAAGAAAGCCGAGTGTATATTGATTAATGCACACGCGTTTCATACGACGTTTTTCAACACACTTGCGAGGAAAAAAAACAGACTTGTATTGTTAAATATTAACTTGTATGGAAAATGGCGCGCTGGTTTTGTTTTCCCGCGCGCCGTGCTAGCCAGCCAGCACTAGCGATGCGCGCGCCGGTGTAAATAAAAGCATCATAATGACTCTCATTTTAAATATATTAATCTATGGCACAGACAAAACCTCTAAACTGCCTATAGAAAAAATATAATAAACACAAACTAGCTAATGTTTAGACTGATAGTAGTGTTGTACGTCAAATTGTAGTTTTATTTGTGGAATTAGAAAGTATACTATTGGCATAGAGAAATATACATTCGTTCAGTGAGAATCCGCAATAATAGAACGCCAGTCAGGGTCTTTTCCGTTTGGTTTCGGAAGGGACCCCGGTCAATATAAGGTATTCACCTTATTATATATCAGGTTGTATCTTGATCAAATATGATTCGCGACTACCTATAATGTATATGTATTTACAGAATTTATAGTCATTAGAATTTAATCCTTAAGTTAGATTAATTGTTCCTTAAGAACTTTTCCTTAAGAGATTTTTTCATAAGGAACAAATCTAACTTAGAAAGATGTAATAATGTTTCTAATGATTATAATCATGTAAAGAGGTACCTGTTATAGCCGCAAATCATATTTTGATCAAGATACAACCTGACACCGACCTGAAAATTGCAAAAAACCTAAGAAAATTTGAATTTCGCGGTCTACCACTGCGCATTCACCTTAAATTGTCTGTGGTCCCCTGCGAATTCATTTTGCGACCAAGGACAATACAGACTATTTAAAAAAAAATTGAAATATAGCCCGCGGATTTTTTTCTTTTGGCATGAAGTCTCTTTGGGCGCTTTCCGAATTAGCTATAATCGCTCACATCACAGCGCTCACATCTCACATGCGTTCCGATTTAGATATTACGATTATGACTGCTAAGAGCTGGCAACAATTCGGAACACTCGTGAACGCGCTCACAGTGCTTACACAATGTAAAAAAGATATTATTACAGTATTTCTTTGTATAAACACCACATTTCTTCTTCAGTTCTTCTTCTTTGGTTAGGTGGCGACTGTCAGCCAGAAGCACAATTTCGAAAATGCCACGTTAGTTTAATTTAAAGATGATGCAACTCAAAACAAAACACACAGTGACACAACCTCATACACACACTGTCATTTTTGACAGCGCTCTCGGTGATATTATTCTAGGGCATGGTCGGCATTATCGCAAGATGGCGAATGTCATAACGTCATCTATGATGATTCACGGGAGATCGTTATCGTTATCGCGCTCACGCTAATTTGGTTATTTCCCAATTCGGAACACATCGATTATTTCCCAATTCGGAACGCAGGGTTTGATGAGATTAAAAAAGCGCGCATCTCCGACTAGTAAAAATAGTTATCTGTGGTATTACAGCACATGTGGATTAAAGTAAAGAACGAAGAAGCACGCGTTCGTAATACACTCCATTATGGACCTAAAAGCGGTTCAATAAGAGCCACTTTACGAGCAAGTGTGTTGAAAAACATTTTACCTATTAAAAGAAAATATAAAAGAATGGGCAATAAAGAGATATATTGCTCAAAATATGTAAAGATAAATATTTTATGACAAATAACCGTGAAATAATTGAAGTACAGTAAAAAATAATCGACTTAACAATGTTTTTAACTACCCTTTGAATCACAGGGTAGTCAAAAACTTCTTAAGTGAAATCACACTGTGATGTCATCAATTTTCGATATACATATATAATATATGTATATCAAAAGCGCAACTACCCAGCGCGGATACAGTGTAAATAATGAATAATTATTATACTGTTATGAGATTATATATTAATACTGCTGGGTATGGAATTGTCAATAAAAATAAAAGTCATTATGTATACTTTATTTTATTAATCACAGATACAAGATTTGGCTTTGGTAATTCTATGTGCTAAACCATTAGTTTGTTATTTAAACAGTACATATTTCTTCTTCGTCAAAATGTTCTACTTCTTGATTGATTTTTTTTGTCTTTTTCAAAATCTGTACATTATTAGCACTAGGTAAATTCTTCACCAATTTATTTTTCAATTCCATCCATTTATTTTTCAGTTTCCGTTACTTTTACGTTACGTTACTTTAGTGGTGTTTCCCCCTTTTCGGTTATTATTGCCGTTGCAATTGTTAGTCGTATACGGACAAAAAACTCAACTATGTGTCAATTTATTTACATACAATAATTTCAACAACAGGATTCTCTGTTAAGACGTCTTCTTCCACACGTTTTGCTGCTCTTGGAGTGTCTAAAATTAAAAGCATTAAATTAAGTAAAGTGATGTAAATTGATGAGAAAAAGAAGTGGAGGAGAATATTTAGCTAAGTTTGCTGATGTTTTAGTTTTTCAATGTCGGAATACCTTTTTACTTTATATTCTGCATTTCTAAGCTACATGACAATTTATTGGCTCACTAGTTGGGCATAACAGACGAGAATAAATAGGATCACACAATCAAGTGAATTACCTAAGCTACTTAAGTACGAAATGACCGAAATGGTTTTCTATCAAGATTAGAGATCCCTAAGACGCTGTTGTATACTCTCACTTTACTCCTTCAACCAGTCGTTAGAATAACTGAAAACCATTGTACAGCTAGCGTACAGTTTTCAGCTGATAAATAGACTTAGTTATGGCCACTAAACAGAAAAGAGAGGTTCAAGGGAATTTAGTTAGAATTATTGCTGGATAACGAATTAACGCCATTTTAATGTAAACAAGCTGATTACATATGAAAAAAACACTGATATCTGTTAAATGTTCATGATATTTGAGAGCTATTAAGGTTGCTTCGTGTAGGTTCATACATCAGAAGGCTAATTCTCGTAATTTAAAACGTTCAAAATCTAGTCGCAGTCTCATCTCGGCGACAAATAAATGTCAAAAATGCTTAATATAGGTGTTTTTTACAGATTGAGACTGAGATCAGACTGAGCGTTCTTAAAATTACGAGAATTGCTCCTCGTTCAAACTATCGTTCGCCATGTTTATAGCGTAAAATAAAAACTACCTTCCTTCCGTCAAACCTTCGTTGAATTTGGAATGTGGATATTGTTAGTAAAAGCTTCAATCACCAAAGAGATCAATCACGAACATTGTATGAACAAATAACAGGCTGTATGATGAAGTAAAAGGCGCGCGTGCCAAATTATAAAAAAAATAATTAAAAACGCGCGAAAAGCATTTCGTCTTCGTTCGTAATTGTTTACTCAAAATTGTATATAAATAAATAAACGTACTATTCTTATTCATAAGTAGCACTTCCTTATTTTTTCATAGAAGGTGATAAAAAATAGAGTGTCCACCTCGGGAGCAACATTATTTTAAGCTCGAGTGACGTACTTTGAATCCCTCGCTCCGATCTGGATTCAAAGAAACACTCTCGCCTTCAAAATTGTTATTTGCTCCCTTGGCATACAATCTACTATTGTGTACCTGCTAAATGAACAGAGTAGCTAACTGTCATGTTTCTGTAAACCCCTTCCAGAATAAAGCCGGAAGAGGGAATGGATTAACGTCAATATGTTACGGATGGGATTTAAATTAAACACTAGCTCAGCTTATGCTATGCCGCTTTTGGCTTAAACCATCCCTGGTGACTTTTTTCTTTCATTTTGCTCTTCGTGAGTATAGTAAAGTAAGCTTAGCACTTAAGCGGATCAGCTGGGTTACGAAATGCTACGTCGAAACGCAGCGAAAGGTCGGCATGGAAATTTGACAAGAAATAGCAGGGCTTTTAGGATTTATGTGTTTCTAAGTCGCCTCCATAGACGCCTAGCTCGTATACATCTGTTACGGTCGATCACTACTGGGCGGTGTGTGTCTCATGGTTGCACCAAATGGGAGTCCAGCTCAGCATATGCCAGGTACAATACCTGTCGCTGGTATTCTGCTGCATCCCGGATGTCGAGAAGACACAAATCTGAGTTTCCACAAAATGGTACCTAGCCTACGTAGTGCGGCGCGTATATTAAAAAGGTGGTAAGTGCACACAATTGACTTGCTTTTAAAACCGACAGAAAGATAGATTTTGAAATTTTAAACTTATTAAATACTTGTGTAGTGTCTACTGGATTACTTGATTATCATAGTATAGGTAATAATATGTTATTTAATGAATTACTAGTGTAGGTATGTTATGTGCATAAGTGTCGATTCCGTTCGAAATACACGTGGCGCCATCTATTATCCTAACAACATTATTGTTGTTTTCCTCGGGAACAGCACTTTTATTCGGGATGAAAGGTACCCTATTAATACACTACGAACCTTTCATCCCGAAAAAAAGTGCTGCTCCCATCCTGAATTTTGCATATACGTTGTCAGGTGTACAGAAACGAACAAATGACAACGTGTATGCAAAATTTCAAGATGGTCGGTTCAGTGGTTTAGGCGTGAAAAAGTAACAAACAAACAAACTTACTTTCGCATTTATAATATTAGTTAGGATGTACCTATATGCTTTCTAGCTGGAAAATTGTTTTGCTATAAGTTGTTGGCGGTAAGGAGCAATATGATCGCCCGAAGGTGCGCTCGTTGCACGGCAGACGTCAAAGTCAGTTTATTTAAGGCGTTCTGTCAGTCTACTCGAGCGGCCTGTGGGTGTCATATACGAGCCGAGCCTACAACGTCCTGCGCGTACAATACAACAACGCTTTGAGGATGCTGTTGCAGTTGCCGCGGCGTTGCAGTGCATCTGGAATGTTTGCTGCAGTTCACACGGATGGCTTTCACGCAATCATGCGTAAGAAAGCGGCTTCCTTACTGCAACGCTTGCGTAACACTCGTAACAGTATCCTGAAAATGATTGCTGGCAGACCAGACTGTCCCATCCAGAGGCACTGGGTGGAAATAGCAATGGGTTTGAAATGAATTACCTACTAACAACACTAACATAGCATATAGGTAAGCACAATCTGTTACTAACAACTAATAACTTATGGACTTTTAGGTCTGAAATAAATATATTTTATTTTTATTTATTTATAAGTCGCGAGAGAAGTGCTAATATAAAAAACTATAACGTTGGTTGAGCTTCTTTACATTGAGGGAGGGCCCCATCCCTTGAATTTGCCACGGGCCCCGAACGGTATAGTTACGCCACTGGTTGGCAGAGATTTTTGTGTGTTGTGATAATTATGTTGAGGCACCATTTTTTGGATGTGTCTCTTCTTCCTCAAAAGGACATCGTGGACAATCGTCTACACTCGTGAGCTCCATAAACCTTAAATATAAAAAAAGAAATATTAGAAAGGGTTTCGGTGACCGTAACAAAATACCGCCTTCTTAGGTGTCTTTATTATAATATATTGTAGACATGCAGCACCCCGCGGTTTCACCCGCATAAATGTCGGTCCCGTGGGAATATTGGGATAAAAACTATCCTATGTCCTTTCCCGGGACTCAAACTATCTCTATAGCAATTTTAATCTAAATCGGTTCAGCGGTTTAAGCGTGAAGAGGTAACAGACATACAGACACACTTTCGCATTTATAATATTAAGTATGGATGTAATTAGTAATATTATAATACTTATTTCAAAAGTTTTACTTGTAATGTTTAGGTATCTATTGTTAAATAGGAAAATAATATGAACCTCGCCCAAAGATAACGAACAAAAACAACAACGTCAGGTATATGTTTGAGCCGTTTGGGGTTGAAACACTAGGGCCTTGGGGTACGAGTGCTCATCGAATATTTCGGGGCATCGGCAAGCGGTTGGTTGACTCTTCACGTGACCAGAGGGCTGGCCTATTTATAGCCCAAAGATTCACCATTACCGTTCAACGTGGTAATGCTGCCAGCCTTTAGGGCACTTATCCCATTGACAGGGACGCAGACGAATTTTTCGATGCCCAATGAGCTCCTCCCTTTTTACCCGACTGCGACGAAGCCCAAAAGGAGGGTTATGTGTTTGACCTGTATGTATGTATGTATGTCCGTTTCTTTGTTCCCTCGTAACTTCTAAACGAATGAACGGATTTGGATAAATTATACGTCTTTAGATTTGTCTTGATAGCGCGAGTGTCACTGACTACATTAAAATAAAAAACAAAGTAAAATGGCGGATTTAGGGTGCCATATTCTGGAGTTCGAATTTTTTTTTCTTCTAATACCATCGAGTGAAATATCAAAATTAAGGGTTTTTAAAGGTGATTATAAAAATATATACAACTTATATGGTTAAGAGTAATTCGAAGTGACAAATCGTAAAAAACACGTTAAATAAAATAACTATTTCTTGTTCCCTGTTGAGTGACTTTACGGGTCAGCTAATAATTAATACATAAGTAAATCGTCAGCGAAATCTTTCTTTGTAAACTAAAAAGCTGGAAATAAAAACAAGTAATTAAAAAAACTAAAAAACCCGACTGCGGTAAAAAAAATTAGTTAAAAAAAACTGAAAAGCTAAAACAAGGCCATTTTAAATTAAATAAAAGTTGGAAGCAGGCGGGACCGATTTGAGTTTGAAAATATAATAAAAAAATGGTATGGGTCCCGCCTGCTTCCAACTTTTATTTAATTTAAAATGGCCTTGTTTTTAGCTTTTCAGTTTTTTTAAACTAATTTTTTTTTACCGCAGTCGGGTTTTTTAGTTTTTTTAATTACATTGTTTTTTTTATTATATACTTGTATAGCTTCCGCCCGCGGCTTCTCCCGCGAGGTATGACGATAAAAACTATCCTATGTCCTTCCCCGGGATACAACCTATCTCTCTGCCAAATTTTATTGAAATCCGTTCAGTGGTTTGGGCGTGAAAGGTAACATACAGACAGACAGACTTCTTGCTAGTTTGGACGCAAAATGATACGCGATCATGCCATGCGCCGTAGCTGATATACCCAGATCCTTATGTATCCACGTATCTGATACGTTTCGTATCGGATAGGTACGTGTATCGTGACGGACAGTATCTACGAAGTATGAACGGATTTTGATACTGTGTCACGATACGACTATGTCATTTGATACATGATACACCGCGTTCCATCTCGAGGCGGTTTTTGGCAGATCATCAAATGTGATACGCAATCTATCGAATATTTGTTTGCGTTCACAAAACACATTTATTATTTATTATATATATTTATCTTTACAGGTTTGTCACATAATGCGATAATGTAAACAACTTACGAACTACAGTTACACCGTTACAAACTAACAATTGTTGATCATATTAAGTATGCCCTTACTGCTACTACAAACACCATATATATCTATGTCCCAGTAGGACCATAGAATAGAATAGAATACTCTTTATTATGTACACCATATAAATTACAGACATAATTATAGAAACTGTACAAAGGGTGACACAATGGGCGGTCTTATCGCTAAAAGCGATCTTTTAAAGACAACCTTTGGATGGATTAAAAAAGGGGAAGGACAGACAAATACTGTAGGTAGTCTGTGGTGTACCATTTATATAATACAATAAATACATACATAAAGCACCACAAAACCACCACCACCAACCACCACCATAATTTATTTCAAAGAGAGCTCTCACTGTGAACCCACCCAGAGTGCAACAAAATATATCTATAACCTCCGCTATACTGTTGAGCATACATGCATGCATTACAAAATAAATTGCAGATAGGTTCACTCACTCTTTGCAGGAAACGCATTTGGTCTGCAGCCAAACTTCATCATTCTCGCACCGGGATCCGCATTCAGGCTCTGTTAAAAATTGTTTCTTGACTCTTGTAATAAATGTAGTTTGTGGTTGATCGGGGGTTGTTTTGTCAGCAGGTTGTGCTGAACACAACGCAGTGTGTGACGCAACAGAAACAACAAACAAAATAATAATAAATAACTTCATGTTGACACGTGCTTCCTACTCGACTGCTGCGAGCGGTAACACATAACAATTCGACTCTGTGCCCACTTATATAAGAAATTGGTAGAATACAATATAATGACACTCTGACCTCCACATGTTCTTAAGGTGATACGAGTATATTGAAAAACATGTGGTTTTTATATTTCGTGTAACTTGTTAAGTATGTGGAATAGGGATTTAACATTTTGGTATATGTTTTTTGACTCTTTGGTCTAGTATCATGTAAAAGGAATACACGATTCAATGATTTTTCCTAGATGTAAAAAAATTGCAAAGTCATATCTATTTATTTACTTTTTTCGTCATCATGGCGTAACGCTTAAGAGCCTATACTTTTTTTTTTTTTTTTCGCTGAGAATTGACGTTACGCATCTCCGCTCGTCGGGGGAAGAGACGGAGTATGTGGGACTCCCTGCCAGGGTGGCAGTATACCCACTAAAACTCAGCGGTGTTCCCTCATCGCCTTGATGGGGAGGTCATGGGAATCCGGCTCAGCGGAATTTACTTTAAAAACATAGAGAATTATCATGTCAAAGTTTACTCAAAGTCATTTTAAATTTATTTCATTTATTTAAAAAAAAAGGAGTAAATTCGTTTTGGCACATACGTCGTTTTATTCCGAGCGCACGCACACTATAGCCATCACTCTTCTTTTGCGTTTCAAAAGTAATTGCATCACTTTCGCTCGGTTTTCGAGGATTTTAGAATTTCGAGGTAGCGCCTTAAGGGGCCGGCGGCACATGCGTAGTTCATACAAACGTAATACCAAAACAATTTGTAAATCAAACATATTCTTAAGGTAGTGTGTATTTATTCCAATTGGATTACAGAATATCTAGGATCCCAAATTGTATATATTTTGAAGAAAGGATCTAAAGACGAGATATGAGGAATTTCAAATTTCCATAGAAAACTTATTTTTCTCATAACTCTAGTCTTTAAATCAATGTCCAATCAAAATATATATTTGGGAACCTAGATTTTCTTTAATCCAATCGGAATAAATACACACTACCTTATGGATATGTTTGATTTACAAATTATTTTGGTATTACGTTTGTATGAACTACGCATGATGCGGCCCCTTAAGTGAATTTTGGTTATATTTGGCGGTGAACAGAGATGGAGGGCGGGAAGTGCTGTTTTGATTACATGATTGTTCCAAGATTGGATCATCTTTGCACGCAGCGTGTCGCGCAGTCCACTTTGAAGATCAAACAATACAAAGTAAAGCGATTTACTCGTTCCAAAATGTGGTTTTCCATCGAGAACCATAGTCGGAAGAAACTTCTTAGTTTTTTTTAAACGTACGTTATCCCACTGCTGGACTTTCCAAGTTTATTTCTTTTGTCTTCTCCGGCCAGTTCAGTGAGGAGCGAGGCCAAAACAAAACTTACTACTACTATCTACTTTTGAAAATCTGTATTAATGAGATATAAAGAAAACGCATTTTCCCCCTATTTATAAATAATATTTCTACCGATGTTGGAAACCTCTAAAAAGATTTCGTTTCTCTCTTCAATACCTAATCTGAAGGCTTTGTATACGGGACCACTGGTGCGTGTCTAACTCGCGCTTGTATGGATTTATATGTTTTTCAGGCATTTCAAATGACCTACTTCCTTACCTAAGTGCCTACGGTACTGGAGAGATTTCGTGCAATGCAAAAATGTGATGAAGACTAAGAATGGAAATTATGTCTAGCCAATTTATATTCTCGTGTGACATATTTCTTTAATAAATGCGCATAAATATTTAAGAAAGAAAATAGGTGGCTCGTTCAGATGCCAATGTATACGCTTTTACAATAAACTACCAAGCCACGTTCAAGATCTAAGCCTTAATAAATTCAAATCTTTCATTAAACGTAAGTTGTGCCAGAAAGCCTTTTATACCGTTAAAGATTATATTGAGGACAAAAAGGCTTGGGATTGAGCTGCTTCCAATTTCTGCATTTTGAATGATTTTTTTCTTTTTTATATACACATTGACATAGATGTTTTTTTTTATTTTTTAAACAATGACATTTGCTTACTTTGTAAAGTATTATATAATTTTTTCATTGTGAATGTGAAGACGATGTGGGTCATTTTATTCTTTCCTCAAAAGACCACCTCAGACATCGATCTACATGGTCTTCATATAACCTGACCAAGATTATGTCTGGACTTTAAAAGAGACCTCTGAGTTTGTTTCGGCCTTTCTTCTCAGAGTAGTCAGATAGGAAACGCCGACTTCATCTAGTTTAAAAAAAAAAACATGATTGACGTGTAAAAGTGTTTGTACAAACCTACTTACAAAATAAAAAATCATTTCATTTCAAGAAAAAAAAAACAGGTGTGCGTGCAATTTTTTTTGCTTATGTTTTGCGTGGGTAGGTACTCGTACGTTGTTGGACCCGTATCTATTATGCCCGTAAATGGTAGGTACAGTCGACAATAGAGATAAATGTACAGGTAAAAATGTTTTCTTTCCAGCACACTTCCATCATTATTGTTCAGTAATGACTTTTAAACTTAACGTCAGACTTTATAAGAATGTTGTAAAAGTGTTGCCTTCTCAGCTACTCACGTGGTGGCCCAGTGGTAACGGCCCTGACTAACAGGTTAAAGGTCGTGGGTTCGAACCCAGGCAGGCAACCTAAAAATTCGAAGACATGTGACATCTACCAACCCGCACTGGGCCCGCGTGGTGGATTACAGCCCCCTCCCTCTAGAAGAGAGGTCTGTGTCCCAGCAGTGGGAACATTATAGTCTGATTATGCTTTTGCTATGCTTAGCCACACAAAATAAAGATTACAAATTAATAGTGTCAGTGTATAACATTATTTTTGTTTGTTTGTACAGTCAACAGCAAAAGTAGATGATCAAAGTCAGAAATTCAATACTAATGAACAGAGTTCGCGTCAGAACTGTGTGGCGTCGAAGTGATTCTAAAGTATTCTACGTAGTAAGTATTCTAAGTAGTAGTACTTCGACGCCACACAGTTCTGACGCGAACTTCGTTCATTAGTATTGAATTTCTGATTTTGATCACCTACTTTTGCTGTTGACTTTACTAGGCATGTACAGTCACGAGCACTAATATTTCAACACTTGGCAACTTTCAATTGCGATTCTTTCGTGAAATAACGAATGCAACGTTGAAATACGACACTTTACACAAACCTATGGGTTCGAAAATACTATGTTCGTAATAACATAAAATTTCATTCAAAATTAAAAGAGAAAATCGCCTTCAAATAAAGTCAAATGTATACATACTTATGCTCGTGACTGTACCTACTTATTTGTAAGGAGACAAAGCTAGAACTTAGTTTACTCAAGTTAGTCGTCATACGAGAAGATTATGGAGTTTCTGAGGACTTTGAGATCACGAAGTTTAGTAGTTTGTAGTCTTTGTGAAGGAGATTGTCTGGAGAAGTAATTACCACCATACCTATTTCTGCAACCAAGCAGCTTTGCTGTATTCCGGTTCGAAGAGTTTTGGTGCCAGTGTAATTACAGGCGCTTGAGACATTCCAGATTTGCCTCTGGGACGGAATTAAGCCCAGGTAATATATATATATATATATATTATATTATATTATTACAATTACTAGATAGGTAGAGCAGTGGTGGCCAAGTGGTAACGGCCGCGACTTACGAGTTGTAGGTCGTAGGTTCGAACCCAGTCAGGCGCTATACTTTGTGTAAATTATTTCATCACCACTGCTCTCAAAACGGTGAAGGAAAACATCGTGAGGAAACCGGCATGTCCTAGAACCAAAAATTCGAAGACATGTGACATCTGCCAATCCGCACTGGGCCCGCGCGGTGGATTACGGCCCACTCCCTCTCACCGAGAGGAGGCCTGTGTCCCAGCAGTGGGAACATTATAGGCTGATGATGATGATGATAGATAGGTGATAAATACTTGTGTATTTAAAAAAAACCAGATAACTTAAGGATATTGAGAAATTTGCGCTGAAAAAAACTGATTTTTCTGTATTTAGTCCGCGAAATTGATAGAGACTCTTAAGCATTAGTGAAGATGCACTTTTGCCATTTTAGTGGAAGTTCGTTGATGGCTCTGCTTTAAAAATCCTGGGAACGGGAATCGATTAACTCTATATAGGCGTTTCTCACCGCCCCGTTGGATTTGAAATTTTTCCCCTGTAAAAAGTTATCCAAATTTCGAATAAAAATGGAAATTAGTTGGAGCAAGATCTGGTAAGTATGGTGGGTGACGGAGAGTTTCCAGTCGTAACTCCTATAGTTTTGAGACATTCCGTTGTGCGCTATTTCGAAGCGATTTTATTGTTTTTGTTCAATGAGTTCATACGGTACGCAATTTCTGAGCTTTGTTACATTTCCAATTTGAAGTAATTGAATCAGTATCGATTTATCATTTACGTTGAAGGTAGCTGCAAGTTCCAAAGTGGTTTGAGATGAATTTGATTCCACTACGGCTTTCAATTCATCGTTATCAACTTTCGTCTCCGGCCGGCCACTAGGCTCATTGTTGAGATCAAAATTTCCAGAACGAAAGCGATCAAACCAAAGACGGACCGTGCGTTCACATGCGGTACCATGCCCATACACGTCGTTAACATTGCGTGCTGTCTGTGCTGCGGTGCCACGACGGAACTCGTATTAAAAAAAAAGCGCACAATCCATTGACTTAAATATTATTAGCGTAAGGACCGGGCTAACCGCGCGACTAAATGGCACCAGCGTGTTGGCCCTAAAATGACGGTTTTAGGGCCAACGCGACTCAGTTGACAGTGGTGCGCGCGAAGGATTTATGACAGATGGCGTTACTTTTGCTTGTATGAAGAACGTCTATGTAAAATGTTCAGATGGGCGTATCCTTACTTTTAAAATCATTGGCGCAATCTAGATTTTTCCGTGGTTACAGAAACAATGATATTAAAAAATCGACGTAAAAACAAATGAACAACTCATTTCGAAAAACAAAATTGCTTGCTATATTATAAAATTAATTTGAATTTGGATTTCTAAACAGAATGAAAGATGTCGATCTTCACAATGGCCAGTATCAAAAGTCGGCAATTTCATAGGTAAGGACCTAAGGGCCCTGCGGAAGAGACCAGGGGGACTAAAAAGGCCACTTTGGCAGACTCATAAAAGGATAACATAATGGACAATTAACCGTTAAGTTAATCGTATCAAATGCCATTGGTGAAGCATTTTTCAGTTATTTTTTTTTGTCTGTGCTAATATACCAATCAATACGATCCAAATCCAATCACAATCTCTTTGATTAGACCTACGTAGTGCAGCGAAAAAAAGAAAAACACGGACCGTCTTCGCCATATTACAATTCATAATATTATCCTTTTATGATTCTCCAAAGTGGCCTTTCTAGGCCACCAGTTATCATCTGGTCATTCAAGGCCAAAACTAAGTTCGTAAACAAAATGGAATGATGATTGCGGGAACATCATTCTACTGCCCATAGACCAATTTATTCGGGATCGGCGCAATATATCTTTTTCTTCCGTACTTCTCTATTAGTCGTCATCTGGGTAGTCACCCCCTTTCGAACCATATCATCATTCACACATTCCATCCATCATTTATTGCGGGAACAATTGTATTAAATAGCCCTGAATTGTTCCAGAATGTTAATTTAAAATGTCTGAATCAATGATTTCAAAAGTAAGGATACGCCCGTCTGAACATTTTACATAGAAGTTCTTCGTTTTCGAAGTTCGCGCGCACCACTGTCAACTGAGTCGCGTTGGCCCTAAAACCTTCATTTTAGGGCCAGCGCGTTGGTGCCATTTAGTCGCGCCGTTAGCCCGGTCCTTACGCTAGTAATATATATGTCAATGGTCTGAATTAAAAATGTCCAATACTTAATTGGATTGATTAAATAGGATCTACCTATCAATCGAGGCACGGACTGTGGAATTACAGTAAATTCCTAGAAAAGTAAGTAAAGTAAATAATTGTTCACTAATCTATCGCTAGCCTTTGAAAGGTAAGTCTTAGTAGATATATTTATGGTTCAGCGAGTTTTCTATCTGTTTAGGATTAAGTATATAGAAAGAGAATTTGCTTTTCAGATAAAATTGAAATAAACCTAAAAGGATGGAATCGTATTTCAAAAGACCTTTTATTTGTTTGACTTATTTATGTAGTTTTTATTGATTTCACATTCAACTCGTATTTTTATAGCGTCGAGTGTAAACCAGTGGACCTCGCACAGGCGTAGCAAAAACGCGCGGAGTAAATGTGTATATGAGTAAATGTGTACAAATGAGTAAATGTGTATAAATGAGTAAATGTGTATAAATGAGTAAATGTGTATAAATTTTCTTAGGTTTTTACTGAATTCATAGGTATCTGTAGGTGATACTAAAATTGAACTCGTTGTAAAAAAAATAACCATAATGCTATATAGGATTCTTTATTGTCGATTCAAAAAGCGATCGAATTTAGGTAATATTTACGTCACGTATTCGCGGTAGGGCTTCTGGATGAAAAAGGGAAGTACTTGTGTGCATAAACATGAGCGACACGTGTCGACAACAGAGGCAACTGCAACCGTCGACGCGTGTCGGCGACAGCCGTCGACACGTGTCGATCGTGTGTATGTAAACTTACTTACGTACTCATTAGCCGACTTCAAAAAAGGAGGAGGTTCTCAGTTCGTCGGAATCTTTCATGTTCCTTCATACTTTACCCGGTGTACATAATACATTATCTAATTAATTTCGAAAACTTTCATAATTTAAAACAGTGAAGTTTCTATTGTGCTATCAGGGCCGCTTGCCAAAATGACGGAGCTACAGCTCAACTTCTGAAATATTGAGGAAAAGTTCAACAATTGACAAGTCAGGCGATATTGAATTCTGTTTGCGTAATTTTATGAGATTACTGTTGTAATTTTAATTATTTGTGCCTTTACGCTGTATTTCTGTGAGGGGGTCAACATAAACGGTGATTGTTTGTAATTTTTATGAGGTTTCCGTTCAGTAGAATGCAGGATTAATTATGAATGATTATTAGTAATATAAACTTGTATTTTGAATACCTAAATACATGTTTAACCTTCATGTTTTCTCTTCTCCTTCATATTTTAATGATAAGTCAGCTTGTACTGGAAATATACCTACCTATAGCATGCCTATAGCTTGATATGTCGTCGTGTGTACGAAAACGTCAAGATTACATATATTATTATGTTGACAAAGAAAAGTGGAAATATATCGGTGAGACCTTTGTCCAGCAGTGGGACAATATTAGATTAAAGGAACAATAAAAGGTAAAATCCGTTTTTGCCTTCAACACACAATAGGCTGCTTTCATGCAGGTATTGTTTGTTACCTTTGAAGCAACCTGCAACACAAATAATTGTAGAGAGAGACTGAAAAGTGAGCAAAGTACGGAAAAATCTACAGTAAAACCTAAACCTGTTTGTGACGTAGACAGCAACATACGACTTTATGGTCACAGACAGTTTCCACACAAACAACGCCGGTGATCCTGGTATAAAACGCTTTGACTCGATTTCCATGTATTGGGGACAATATTTGTTTTGAAGCTTTGAAATGGACAGCCTGGTATATTCGGCAGGCCCGCTAAACAAATATTATGTGGCAACAAAAAAAATATTGAAATACAAGTGACATGTTTGAACTGGGTTGTGAAATCATCATATTATGCCTCACTGTACTGCCTCGTTGAGGAGCAGAATGATTAACAGTTTACTGACGCTACATTGAGCTTCGAAAGCCTAAATACGTGTCAACACTAAAATGGAGGATGAATTCGCGGAACAATATCACGTTTCATATCTACGATAACACCTCGTGTATTTACAGTAAGCGGAAATATACCAAAAACTATTTGTCTAGTGTGGCTGTCCTGTGAATCGGTTTTGCGTATTTCCCATCTATACGAGGCCTAACAAGGCCTCGTATAAATGGGAAATAAAGTTGTGAAACATGGTCGAACTAGCAGGGGATCGAGAAGGGGGGGCGGAGGGGGGTTCAGGGGATCAGACCGGAATAAATCGTTTCAGCAACACACATTTTATGCTTCGACCTTGATTTACAAATTCATTTAATTAGTGATTTCGTATAATTTTATTTGATATTCCAGTATTCAAGGAGGGGTCCGTGACTAAATAATAACAGCACAGGTCGATCGATCAGTTTAAGCTACTCTTGCCGCGGTTAGTCGGTGGATGGGTGACCATCTTTACATACCGAGGCTCCTCCGTGTCTCGCAAAGCACGTGGTACCGGCTGTCATTCGTAGATCTTTGACAGTTGTTACGGGTAGCCAGAAGCCCGAAAGTCTGATAACCAGTCTTACAAGGGGTATCTTGTCCGAAAGGGTTACCACTGCCCCGGAACATAAAAGGCTAAGGAAGGAACACGGGTGGGTTTGAGTCAGTAAGAGTCTGACACTCCCTTCCGCTCCACCCAGAGCGGGAGGGGTCGTTTGATGATTTCCCATCCGAAAAAAAAAGGGTATCTTATTACCCAGTAACGGGTTGTGGAGGTCAGATAAGCAGACTCTCCATGTAAAATACTCTGGTATTCAAATGCATCCGGTTAGACTGGTACCGCGCAAAACTTATTTGTGAGTAACAGAACTTGAGGGCTTGAGTATTTTGAGCCCTTCATAACATGAGTAGGTATCTATGAAAACGCTAACGTTAACCACATCAAGGCACTTCTGCGCCCAGAAGTGGTACACGAATTCATTTTAATGGTAAATGGCCAACTTTCTCTTCAAAATAAAACATATTCAATAGCAATAACATCATGATATATACAAACATTCTCCGTTCTACATCCGTGTCGGGTCCATTTGAGTTATCCGCATATCTTCGGGTACCTATTCAACGACGAAACTTGGAAAAGCTATCGTCAATAAATCGTCTGAACTTCTCTATTCAAATTGATTTTGGAATAGCAAAGAAGACATGTTTTACGGTTATGTGCGCCTAGTACATGTAACTTTGAAACAGTCGGATTACTACATGCTCTGTGGTCGGATTGGGGGAACATTTTAGATACCGCGTTCTTTAGGTACTAAAACACAGACATTTTAGAGTGTTAACATACGAGGGACGCAGTTTTTGTCACTTTAACGGATTATTTGCCTACATTTTGACATTTCTCGATTTGGATACAGGTATTTTCTCCATCACTAACCAAAAATCTCTTAAATTGTACATTGTACCTCAATAAATGTTTTCGATTGTTCGCCTCTGTATGACTCGATCTGTCCAATAAATTTGTATGTAACATAATAATAACAAAATAATGATAAAACATACACTTAGATACTAATCAAATTCCGAGAAAATCTAATACTTAACCATAATTGGACAAGACTAGACTTGATTCGCAAACAAGGCTAGACTTGTAAGACTTGTGGAATGTTTGTAAAGGTGCGTCTACGGTAGAAGAGCCGAGCACGCGCGGAGCACGAGCCGAGCATCGTGTTCGCGGCATCAAGTGTGGACGTACAACGAATCTACAACGATCACTGTCCTAGAACGAAATGAATCGCTTTGTGTTCGTCAAAAAACCGACAATTGGCGGAGCACAGTCGAGCAGGAACCAAATGCTCGAAACGCGCTCGTTCGAGACTCGTAAGTCGGTCCACACTACACGAATTTGCGCTCGGCTCGTGCTCCGCTCGTGCTCGACTCGTTTAGCGTAGACGCACCTTTACGTTGTAGACCTAATAATTACAATTAGATAATATTGAAACCTTGTCTAAAAGTCTACCATAATGCTGAGTAGGTACCTACACACCACATGCAATGTCAGACAGATTTTGACATAGCTAGCGACTAAAAACTTCTAAAGACTAAAGCCGCTGCGTGTGTACGTAGCATAAAGTTTAAGTTATTAACAAATTTACAGTTTTATTGGACCCAGCACTACTCAAAGTTTAGTTTTTTACCAAACCTTGAGTGATAGACCTTCACCAAACAATATTTTACAGGAAAAGTTAATTTCAAATAAGTTTATCCCAAAAGTTCGGGCCAAAGTGCTTAAGAACATTTTAACAGTAACCTAGCCACTAATGAGTCATCATCATCTGCCTAACCTTTTCCCAACTATGTTGGGGTCGGCTTCCAGTCTAACCGGATGCAGCTGAATACCAGTATTTTACATGGAGCGACTGCCTATCTGACCTCCACAACCCAGTTACTGGGAAATACGATACCCCTTGGTAAGACTGGTTGTCAGACTTTCGGGCTTCTGACTACCCGTAACGACTGTCAAAGATCCACGAATGACAGCCGGGACCAACGGCTTAACTTGCTTTCCGAGGCACGGAGGGGTCACGGTATGTATAGATGGTCACCCATCCACAGACCAACCGCGGCGAGCGTAGCTTAACCTGATCGATCGACTTGTGCAGCTGTTATTATTTAGCCACGGGCCCCTCCTAGCCACTAATGAGTATTTAATTAAATCTGTGCTTTTCGATGCCGATGGAGCTTTCTTTTGATTATCGAAGCATGACCACCTTATAAACGGGGTTTGTCGACGGAAGAATAGACATAATGACACATTGCAGACAGATTTCTAAAGAGACCCCCGTCCGACAAACCGTCCGTCTGTTTCTACGGTGGCCATGTTGCGCGTTCTGAAAAACCCACATTTTATTTTATAACACTTTGTGCAGAGGGAGACCAATTACATTGAATAATTTGATAGGTGTTGTATTCTAAGGTGAAAAAAATAAAGAGAAAATAACTAGTTATAAAAAAAAGAGCAGAAAACAAATGACAAGAAAAATTAAGCAAAAGAATCCACTGACAGCCTCAAAAGAGTTTGTATAATTATCTTCAACATTCTACAAGTTTTTGTACCATCAAAATCACAACGATGTTTGTGGCGCGCGTGAGTAATTAATAAGTGATAAATGGCACTATAGTCACAGTAAAGATATGAACAGTACGGAAACTACGTACTAACGTTCGAAACGGCACACTCACACAGACGCGCGCATCTACGGTACCCCTAGCGATAGTCGCGGTGCTCTCAGTCACGGGTGCCGCTGTACCTACCGTAGATGCGCGCGTTTGGGTGAGTGTGCCGTTTCGAATGTTAGTACCTACGTAGTTTCCGTACTGTTCATATCTTTACTGTGCTACAGTTCAGGACTGCTGTAATTGGTCGAGTTGATTGATGATGTCGTACTGTGCAGTGATAGATTTATAAGTCTTCGCAATAGAGACTTCGATACCAATATTTCATATAAACTGGTTTGTCGATGATTATTTTCTATGCAATTTAATAAAAAAACGATACTTACTGGTATTAATTACACGCTTCTTTGTGCCGAAAGCTACCTCAATACCCAGAAGTAGGTAGGTACCGGATAATTTATGTTAGATAATTTCAAAAGTAAGATTACCTAATCTGTATTTTTTTACAAAGCTCAGTGGAAAATAATCTTGTTAGACCTCGTAAATACGCATTATTTTCACCTCTCCGAAAACGTTTCCCTTCGTTAGGTTGGAAAGTAAAAATGCTCATAGATAATTTAAAGACAACATTTTTATTTGAGGTTGTTTCAGTTAAAGTGGCACTTACGAAAATTTCGAATTTACACTACCAATAGGTTAAGGCGATGGCGGCAGGGTAGCCCGCAAAATTCGTTTTTTTTTACGTTTTTTGCAATTTGCTGGTCAGTATTAAGTTGTACGTTGAATAAAATATTATTCGCGACCTTAAAAAATATGTATTTACAGAATTATAATCATTAAAGTCATCAACACAACTCTCTAAGACCAAGTAATCCTACTGAATGACTTTTTCATGAAATCTTGACATTTTAGGATTATACTAACTTAACAAGTTGTATTACTGATTCTAATGATTAGGTATAATTCTTTTTATGAAGAGGCAGATTTCCCTGCAGTTTAATTGACAGATTCATTTAATAATATGATCTACTCACCAATCAATCGGTGTTCCTAAAGTGGTCATAGTTCCCTTATTTACATAATTAATTTCACTGAATTATTTGCCCCAACGTTATATTTTATTATAATATAAGTATTTTATAGTTATAGTTACATGCCCACTTCGTATAGTTTCGCAAATTACGGCTAATGGGTCATTGCGGAGGTAATAAATTATCTCTATAGATCACTGTTAGGGCGGATTTGGGGAGTACCTAACTTGGGCCGGTCACTCATGACATATTAATAGATAATCTGTAGTAATACGTCTCAATTATGCTATTCTATTAACAAGGTTTAGATTTGTATACAAAGATTTTATGTAGGTTTTGCGCCTCAATTTAAAAGTGAATCAAATGTCAACTTAAATCTAGTTTTAAATTGCAACTCATGACTACCTGTCTTTATAAAATCCAGATACTATTTCAGCAGGAAACTGACCCGAAAATGCTTCATACAGAAAACTGCATTGCGTTTTTTATATCCATTTGGGCATAAAATATATATCGCGAAAAATTAATGGCGTTTTTTATGTTATGTCTAAAATTCGACCTTCTTCGTTCTAAGAATATTAAAAATATAACAGCTTACTGGCGGTTATCGCTGAAAATAAATGTGTAAAGCCATTAACTTTTGTTTGTCATAATTTGCTCTTCGTGGATAATGGCCTCCATAACTTACTTTTCATCTGAACCGGCCAATATTGTATTTAAAGCTCAGCAGAAAATAATATTTTAAAATGATGTAATAATTGCAGGTTTTAAGTATTAATTTACCTGTAGGTATGCTGCGAACGCCACAATTTCCCGCGAGACACTTAACTATTAAAATTAATTATTTTTTGGCTACTACCTTTTACAGCAATAATAAAACATGGAATTAATAAATGTCCTACTTGTGAAAATGTTGACGGGCAGCAATGTTTTGTTTTTAATATATTTTTCTTTTTAATCAGCCTGTATTTTTTTTAAAACAAAGTTGAAGTTGGATCACAAAAAAAAGTTGAAGGTTTCAAAACCTGAAACTTTTGTAACTTAACTATTTAACTATGTGATCCAAATTGAAAATTAAATGCTCAATATCGGGGTCAAAAAATAAATTTGTAGTAAGTAACATGATTTGAAAGGGAGTTAGTTTTATGTAACCTACTATGTTTACAAGAAAATAGCAATTACCTGAGTAGAAAGCGGGTGTACAGTCACGAGCACTAATATGTCAACACTTGGTAACTTTCAATGTCGATTTTTTCGTGAAATAACGAATGCAACGTTGAAATACGACACTTTACACAAACCTATGGGTTCGAAAATCCTTTTTTCGTAATAACATAAAATTTCATCACACTAATATTATAAAGGCGAACATTTGTGTGTGTGTGTATGTGTGTTTGTTACTTCTTCACGCTCAAACGGCTGGACCAATTTTGATAACATTTTGTATGGAGGTAGCTGACACCCTGGATTAACATATAGGCTACTTTTTATCCCGATATTCCCACGGGATCGACATTTACGCGGTTGAAATCCAGGGGCGCAGCGGAGAAAATCGTCTTTGAATAAAGCCAAGAGTATACATACTTATGCTCGTGACTGTACTCAGATACGTTTGAAGATAAAGTTTACCGGCTGGCTGCAAATGCACACGTAGGGTATCGCTTGAATGGATCATTATCTCGAGATGTGCTGCCTATGGTCTCATCTAGCTGATTGCAGTGCCTGTACTTACCTACCTAACTTTTGTAGGAAATGGTCAACTGGGATAAAATGTTGGTGTTATTCCATAGTTTTGTTTTGAAAATAAATACAAATAAATAAAATTGAAGGGACTGTTTGTGATGTTATTACAGCTTTTTACTAAATGAATATGAAAGTATATACGGTAGGTACGGTACTCATAACAAACAAACAATTTTATGTGGAGCCAATTGTTATATCTACCTTTCCACCATTTTGATTTTTTTTCAAAATAGCGGACACGCATGTAACATAAACAACATGTAACGTAATTAACGCACACCCTCAGACACCCCAATTAGTATATAATGTTATCATCATAATAAATACACTGAATTTTGTGAATACAATGAATTTTATAATCATAATAATACCTACATACAATAATGCATGGATTCGAACTTACGGTCTAGTTACAAGTCGTGTGTGATCTATGGTCACTTTGCCACTGGGCCTCAAGTCTGCTATTACAATAGTGTCAGAATGGTCTATCATTGATTTCATAATTGTTGATTTTGACAAGTTTGGTAATCTAATAATATAATGGCGTCATTATGACATTCCAATGGTCAACCACTGACACTCCATTGAAAGAAATGGCATAGAATGGTAATCTCGTACATAATGACAAATGAATGACTGACTTAGGCGTTACTCTGCTAAAATTTTGACAGTTCCTTTGATCAGTGACCTACCATTAGAACGTCATTGTGCAGTCATTGCTTTTAATTCGTTACGAGTATCGTATGTTCTGTGCCATTGACCGACCAATGATCGACCATTATGAATTTAGCAGATTACGAACTTTTAGCAAAATGACAATGGGATCGTGTTGGAATGACGAATTTATAAAAACAGCAGACTAGGGCCCCTGGAGGGAGGGCCTAGACCACTGACCTGTATTATACAAGTACCTACGCTTGTATGATAGAGGTCAGTGGCCTAATGAGTGGCCTAGACATAGTGACATTCTGGCAACTAGAACGGTGATGGAAAAGACAATAATGTTTGGAACTGACATAATTTTATATTAATGTCGTTGTTGAAATTCGAAACGCCTTGAAACCGATTGCCCTCAGAGCTTTCAATGTTCAATAGTGAAGAAATAATGGACTTCTAGTAGTTTGTATACTATTTATTAACAATAAAATATATCAAGGCACATTTAATCTAACTGCAATAAAAACTAACTATGAAAATACATAGGACACATCATAAATCTGTACCTTCAGTGAAAAGTGATACATGTCGACCCAGATCGGTTTTTATATTCTCTGATTAAACTTATTAAAAAAAAAAATACTTAATTTCTATCTTATCCCCGTTGTTATAAGATTAAAAATGAATGAGATTTTTTTGTGTACATTGATATAAGTAAGCAATTTTTTATTGAAATTATTGTGTAAAATAATACTTTTTGATTCATACCAAAGTGCTCCGAACCGATCTTTATATTTCTAAAATGTATTTTAATACGACTCGAGTTACCACATCTTACGCGAACCGAAAGCTTTTACTTCAATTAATCCAAAGTGATACAAATGAAATCCTATCACAAAACATAAAAAAATTGAAACAATACATTCTAGTGAAAAGTGTTACATTTGTACATGAACCATACAAACACAAATTTATTTTCATAAAAATATGTGACTAATGATACAACTGCTAATCAAACAATTTACACGTAATTTATGTAGCCAATTTTGATGTGATTACAAATTTAATGTTAATTCTATTAGTAAGAACATAAGGGAAATAGGACATATGATTACGTGAATAATGATACTAATATAGTAGAATCAAAACTGCATTGCGTTTTAGAACTAAATTAGCAAAAAAATACGTAGTACACAGTGATACAAGTCGCGCAGCTCTTACGCACCCCACTCCCTACTTCTCCGCGGGACGCATGGAAAGAGCGCAGGCGACGCGGGATTCTTAGTCTCGGGTTTCAGTATACTATAATGTACTCTGTGGTCTTCGGGCGTGCGTCAGGACAGGTGCGTCGTGGGTTACAGCACACAACTACAAGTAATAAGTATTTTCAAACGTTTTTGTCACAGAAAGGGTAAAACTATGTTAATATCATAATAAAATAATAACTAAATAAAAAAAGCGTTTCTTTAATAAAGAATTCTTGAATAAACACTTTTTTATGAATTACAAGTAGTAGCAAAACAATAAAACATTTTTATAAATCAAACTTAAAACATAACTTTTAGACCTAAGTAGGTATTTATTGTTAATCTGATTATCAGAGTAGGTATCGTTAGTCTTTAACCCGTAGTATGTCGGAACGTAGATCCACGCGAGACACAATGGCTTTTTAATTGTTTCTGTAATTACGACATTCAACCGGTTAAACATATTAAAACAGGCTCAATAAATCAAACAACAGATTTGTTGTAGCACTTCAACTATTCGCTATATAAAACAATATAATTAACATCCTTTTATAAAAACATAACTTTTAAACCTCTTTATTATTAATCTTGAACAGTCGTAAAGCGTATTTAATCAGTCTCAAAAAATCAAATAACAGATGTGTTGTACATGTAGCACTTCAACTATTCGCTATACAATACAATATAACATCCTATTAAAAAAACACAACTTTTAAACCTACTTATCGTTAATCTTGAACAGAGATCGAATTAGTCTTAAATCGTATGAAATCAGTCTCCAAAAATCAAACAACAGATAACAATATAATTTTCTTATAAAAAAATGGTTGCCTGTAAAGTCGGTTTTACGGGCGAAGATTTTACGTGACAACGACCGATCATCCGATCATAGTTGAGTGGGAGAGAGACGCAAGGCATTCGGCGGGCCTCTCTCTCGTTCGGTGACTCATCGTAACGTTACCGAGCGTTACACTTTTTCATAAGTGACTCCCAGCCGCAACCTAATTTAAGACGTTGTCACGTCAAAAACATAACTTTTCATCCTTTTTATCATTAATCTTGAACAGTCTTAAATTGTATTAAATCAGTCTCCAAAAATCGAACAACAGATATGTTGTAGCACTGCAACTATTCATTATCCGAAACAATATCAGGATCTGCGTCACGCAAATTTGAGTTTGTTATCAAATTATGATAAAAATCGTGAACACTTGGATCAATGTAGGTATTCTAACAGTGATATTAAATCCCTTTTCTTTAAAACACATATAGGAATCGGTCCATTGTAACATTTTGGAACAGCATTAATACTAACTAAACTGTAGTCTTTATTCCTTTTGTCGTAAGACATCACATAATAATCATCACCTACGTAACTTTCTTTATATTCAAAAACCGGAAATTTTTCTTTACTAAATTTAATAACTCTTACATTCAACCATATAAACTTTTCACCAGTAGAATTCGTTTTTTTAACTGTAAAATTATTTTTAGCAAACATGGCAAAATCGTAAAAAGATTTTTACGATTTTGCCATGTTTGCTAAAAATATTTTCGCAGATCCTGATATTGTTTCGGATAATGAATAGTTGCAGTGCTACAACATATCTGTTGTTCGATTTTTGGAGACTGATTTAATACAATTTAAGACTGTTCAAGATTAATGATAATAAAAAGGATGAAAAGTTATGTTTTTTTTATAAGAAAATTATATTGTTATCT